>JASCIV010000731.1:0-13302 GCA_030374735.1 Gracilaria caudata
TGGAGATCCGTCTGCGTTCTCATTTCGCTCCGACCACGGAAGAGTGGATCGGAGACAGGCACACCACGGGAAGGCGAGATGCACGTGCCCTGTAAAGAGGTTACAATAGTGCTCATAAGTTTGAAGGTATGGAGTCACTTAAGCGGCAGATTTGGTTTTATTTCCAGCGTCTCTGAAGTTCTCCACGAAGTATAGAAAAGTGTCTTCTCTGTGTGAACAGGCTCCACGGTAAAGGAACAATAGGTACCATGGAGTCATTCGTATTATATACGTAAGAATGTTTCCGAGAGCAGTCATCTCATTTAGCTCGGCAGTCTAAAGCTCGCAGCAGTGGTTCATCGAGAAGGATTTGACAGTTAAGGATGGGACTCTTCATGCGAGCAGTTGAGCAAAGAGAACTATATCCCAGGATTCTACTCAATGATAGGCCATATTAGTGAACAAAACTAGCTAGACAACACTTACGGTAGATCCTTCGAGTGATGAAGAGCGAGCACGACTGACTGACCGACAAAGCACTGTGCATCTTGAGTCAAATAGCAAAAAGGACGCCGCTGAAATGACCATCACTCCTTCATTACCATCTTACATGCAGTGTTTTCGCCGCGACAAAGAGCTGTGAACAAAAAAGTAGAAGTGCGTAAACCAGCCGATTTGCGGTTCGACACAGAAGCATTGGAAGTTGACTGGAAAAGGTCACATCTTCAACTCACAATCGATTCCGAAAATGGTAGACAGAGAACATGATATCCATCAGTCCGGCGGAATATAAAGAAAAAACTTCCTGTTGATGGGAGGTAGAGTCGCATGTAGACCAAACCAACAAGATTCTACCTACAGAAACAGCCGCCACCACAAGGTTTCGTTTCGGTTCTAGGAAGGATTCATCCCCTCAAACGAGCAAGAAGCAATCTCAGCTGCAATGTAAGCGGATATGTGGTCCTCAAACTTTGAGTTAGGCGCGTATCAAAAGGATTGTCGCCAGCCTTCTTCAATCGCCGTAAATAGATGTCAGCCATGATCAGAGGCCAGAATGCCTGCTTCACTGGGTGAGGCAACGAACTACTCTTGACTTGTGCTAACTCGAGACAACGTCTCGCCCGTTTAGCAACAGTCCGGAATACAGGCACAGCATCACTCTCTCCAGATATAAGTTGCGATTGCGCGACGCCATATCGCTGCACAAGATTTCTTGGCATGTAGGACAGCCTTGAAGCTCCGTGTGCTGGTGCCCCTCGCAGGATAATAGATAACCCCACTGCGGCACCAGCCAATTTCGCAATGTTCCCGACATGGGGAGCTTCTCCAAGAAGGAGGGCATGAAGATGAATAAGCGGTCCCTGAGTGCGTTCACCAAAACTTTGGAGTTCATGTAAGGAACGATAGTTGGGATAAGATAAATCGGTCTCCCTTGCGTCGATCAGGGAGTGCAGCAAATCAAAGTTGACCTGTCGAAACGAAGATACTGATTCTGCGAGCACATCCAAAACTGGCGAGGCTGGGTTTGGATTGGGATTTGAGAGAATATCTGCAAACTGAGAACGGAAAAACTGCAACCTCAGGCGACCCAGATCTTCGTTTGACACATTAGAACGAACTGCGATACGATGTTGTCAGTGACAAATTTCGCTGGATCTATCGATGAAAGTACAACTTACTGCTGGCCAGTTCAATGTTGAAGGCGCGGATCGCAGCATGAGCTTTTGATACAGATCGACGTTGGAGCAGATTAGCCAAGTAGTTTTCATTGTCATTATTGCGCAGAAGTGCTAGTGTGTAGGCAAGATTCTCTGGAGTCGCCACATACTGCACAGCATTAGCGTCGAGCATTGTGATCACTGCGCGTATGTCGGGTAGAGACGTAGCATTACAAAGGTAACACTTGTTGCACGAGATAGCGAGATCTAAACCAAGCAGGTGTTTCAGGGGGAGCTACAAAATCTATGGCTTTCTTTTACGACGTTTTTGGGCCTGCAATAGTACTTGTACTCGGCAGATGGCTACATTATCTTTGCAGGTCGGATCCCAATGAGTCGATTCGTTAATTTGACAGTCTCCTGAAGTTGGTGGCGACAGACATGCCTGAAATTGAAAGCGGAACAAACTCAGTAAGGCACGTGCGTGCTGGGAAGATTCGCTAGATCAAGAAATTAAAAGCGACGTAAAGCCTTTAAACGAATAAGTTCAGAATGATAGTAAAGATGCAGAAAGCAATCGCAACATTCTTGACAAATCATTTACGAGCCATTGGGTATGAAGACCAGCTGTTCTCTTCAGAAAAGCCAACGTTTAATCCGTATCAGATTTCCACTCAATGGTTAGCCCTGCCAGCTGGAACATTCAGGCGCCTTTGCAAGGTGGAAATGGCCTGATAGACCTCGCAAGATAGCTGAACAGGTGTGACACAGAGTAACGATAACACTAATTCGATACACGAAGATCTTGTGAGCATTGGCTGAGGTGTCGCTTCGCTGCTCCTTGCAAATGCAGTGGCTTCTCTCCATGTGATAGACGAAATGCTGAGAGGGCTATGAGGGGTACTCAAAAGTGAGTGATATGCAGTGCGGAGCTGCGCTACTTGATCGATGCTAACTTAAACATACGTTTAATAATGAGAAAACGGAAAGTTAAAAGTAGAATAAGTGGTTCTTCGTATTTACACGCTATTTGATGGTGAGAGAGGAACATCTTGGCGCTCTGGCAAAAGTAAAGACAAGATAATACCCACGGCCAGCGTGACTGTTACAACGGTCAGTGAAACGGCCACGCCAAAGTCATAACCTAAACAGCCCGCGATCATCTTGACGCCGATAAAAGCGAGCACGATGGACAGAGATTGTTTGAGAAACCGCAAAGTGCCAATGGTATTGGACACGACAAAAAACAAAGATCGTAAGCCCATAATGGCGAGGATGTTACTGGTGTAGACGACAAAAGTGTCGTTCGATATGCCCAGAACTGCTGGCACAGAATCCAATGCAAACACAACGTCGGACAGTTCGATGGCAACCAAAACGACCATGAGCGGCGTGACAATTGTGCGAGCGCCATCTTGCACAAAAAATTTGTCGCCAGCGTAATACTCAGCAACGGGAAGAACGCTTCGGCTGAAGGCAATGATTCGATTGTGCTCCAAGTCGGCGTCGTCGTCATCATCTAAGAGGAGCTTCACGGCCGAGTAGATGAGCAGCAGTGCGAAGGCAATGGCAATCCATTGAAAGCTGTCGATAAGCACCTTACCGGCCAGGATCATAATGCCGCGAAGCACCATGGCACCCAGAATGCCATAGCGCAACACCGTCTGCTGCGCATCGCTGGGCACCTTGAAGTAACGAAAAATGAGAAGAAACACGAACAAGTTATCCACAGACAGCGAGTACTCGACTATATACGCGGTGGTAAACTCCAACGCGCTGTGCCAACCTCGCACAAACGCAACGGTGACAGCCACGAGCGCGGCGCAAAGCAGCCACAACAGCGTGTGCAGCACGTGCGGAGTGGGCAAAGGCAACAGCGACAACGCCGACAACGATTTGCCCTTGCTCTTGATGTGCGACGGGTCGGAACGCGACGCGCTCACTGCGCCGCGCGACGCATTTGGCGCGCCACCTTCGGGGAGGGGAAGACGCGATAGCATGCGGCCATGTGAATTGCAGCGCGGCAACGCGGCGTGGCTGACGGCGACGGGACGGGCGATGGACGCGGCGACTCCGGTCGCGAGCGCTCGCGACGCCATTCGGCGGCGCGCGCGGCTGAATTGTGCGCGCACCTGGGCCGCTGGCCTTGTACGCGGCTCCGTCACGCGCTTCGGCGCCAGCCCTTCAACTCCTCCTTCACGGACACCGCTGCTGCCACACGCGCGCTGACACCGCAGGAGAGCGCGCACTCGCGTCATTGGCGCCGTCGCCGCTGTCCACGTCGCCACCGCACGTCTCCTTTTCATCATCTCCTGCGCAGATCTCATTCATCATTCCCGCTGCATCTGACAACTGAATGACCTCCGAGGAACCCCCCCGTTGCTGCCATCAGCTTTCCATCCCCCTCATTCTGCGTTCAGCCGCCGCCCCCGCCTCGCCCGTTCCCCATTCTCGCCGGCATGTCACCGTCGGCCCCCTTCCCGTGCCCGTGTCCGTCTGCATTCGTGCCCTCCGCCCCACTCGCTCCGCGTCGCCGCCGTCCGCGCGCCGCGCGCCATTGCGCCCCGCTCTGCACTCTCTCCGCACCCGACCCACAGACCAACACCTCCTTCGTCACCCCCGCGCAGCGTGCCGCCGCCGCCGCCGCGCTCGAGCAATCTCAGGATGTCGCGCAGCCCCCTGGTCGCGCAGAGCAGGACTCTTCGCGCGTGTTCCCGTTGGCCGCCATAGTTGGACAGGATTTTGTCAAGTTGTCGCTTCTGTTGGCCGCCGTCAATGCGCGAATTTCTGGCGTTGGTATCAGCGGGCGCCGTGGGACGGCCAAGTCGGTCATGGCACGCGCCATTCATGCGCTCTTACCACCTATTGAGGTTGTGACCGGCAGCTATTTCAATGAGGATCCACCGCCTCTTTCCGACACTGCCGCAATCACCAATGATGAGCCGGATCCAAATCGTACTGTCATCCCCGCACCATTTGTGCAGGTCCCGCTCAATGTCACTGAAGATCGTTTGATTGGTTCCGTGGACGTGGAGCAGTCTGTCAGGAAAGGAGAGACAGTCTTTCAGCCGGGGCTGTTAGCGAGCGCTCATCGCGGTGTGCTTTACATTGACGAGCTCAATCTTCTCGATGACGGCTTGGCAAACATCCTTCTCGAAGTAATATCAAGCGGCGTTGTGCGTATTGAACGTGAGGGCTTGTCTGTATCTCACCCATGTCGTCCTCTCGTCATTGCAACCTACAACCCAGAGGAAGGTCTCGTGCGTCCGCACTTGCTCGATCGCCTGGCAATCAATCTTTCAGTAGATGCCGTCCCACTTTCCATGGAACAAAGAGTAGCAGCCGTTGAATCGGCCACCAGCTTCAGCGATGATCCCACTGCGTTTGTGTCCCGCGTATTTGAAGAGACCGATCAAATGTCTACTAATATTGTTCTTGCACGCGAATACTTGCAAGATGTTTCTCTATCCAATGAACAACTTTCCTATCTTGTGACGGAGGCAGTGCGGGCTGCGTGTCAGGGTCACCGTGCCGAGCTGTTTGCGATGGAGGTTGCGAAAGCGGCCGCGGCTTTGGACGGCAGGGAGAGGGTTTCTGCTGAAGATCTCAAGACCGCTGTACGACTTGCCATTCTCCCGCGCTCACTGGTTATGAACGAAAGTCAGATGGAACCGGAAATGGATGCCCCGCCACCACCGCCACCACCACCGCCCCAGAATCAGGACGAAGAGGTTGACGATGAGCTTCAGGAGGAAGAAGACGACAGTCAAGACCAAGATCAGCAAGAAGAACAGGAAGAGGAAGCTCCAGAGCTTCCTGAAGAGTTCATGTTTGATCCCGAGGGGGTAGTTATGGATCCTGAGCTCCTTGAATTCAGCAAGTCACAAAAGCAAGGTAAAGCGGGTGGACGCGGTCTCGTGTTCTCCCAGGATCGCGGGCGCTATATAAAGGCAATGTTGCCGCGTGGAGGAACTCAGCGACTTGCCGTCGACGCGACGTTACGTGCCGCTGCTCCCTTCCAGAAAGGGAGACGTGCAAGAGCATCGGATGGAAGTCTGCGCAAAGTGTTTGTTGAAGAATCTGACATGCGTATCAAACGCCTGGCGAGAAAGGCCGGTGCGCTTGTCGTGTTCTTAGTTGATGCCAGCGGTTCGATGGCATTGAATAGGATGAACGCGGCAAAAGGTGCTGCGATTCGATTGTTGACAGAGGCCTATCAGACGAGAGACAAGGTATCCCTTATTCCTTTCCAGGGCAATCGAGCCGATGTTGTTCTACCTCCGACAAAGAGCGTCACGATGGCAAAGAAACGTTTGGAGACGATGCCTTGTGGAGGAGGTTCGCCATTGGCTCACGGTCTGATGCAGGCCGTGCGAGTTGGAGTCAACGCACAGAAGAGCGGGGACATTGGAAAAGTTATCGTAGTGTGCATCTCTGACGGCCGGGCCAATGTACCTCTAGCGATTAGTGAAGGTGAAGAACTGGAAGAGAAGATGAGCAAAGCTGATCTCAAGCAAGAGACGTTAAATATTGCGAAACAGATAGCAGCTATTCCAGGCATTGAGTTATTGTGCATTGATACTGAGAACAAATTTGTGAGCACCGGTGTAGCGAAGGAGATTGCAACCAATGCCGGTGGCACTTATCATTCCTTGCCGAAAGCCACTGACGCAGCAGTCGCCGGTGTGGCCAGTTCTGCTATTGAGGCGATGAAGGCATAGAAAAGTCGCCGAGAGCTCATACTTTAACTAAAATGGGAATATCATCCCCAACAAGTTGACTTTTTCTCAACTTGCGAAAGCAATAATGTCGTAGAGACTTTTAGGTGTGAATTGCTAACCATAATCACCCTGTGCCGGTAGGGATTTCCGTACAACCACATTCTACGTCCAACTAGAATCGCCTAACTCCGACCGTTTGCGCCTAACAAACCATCACTGTGTTGAGTATTCCGTTCCAATTTCGAACCAGGTAGCTTGTTGTTTTTGCATTCGTCCCGAGATATCGACATATTTGTGCATACCTGTACTCTACCTTTGTAACGACTACTCTAGACCCGAGACAACAACCTTTTAAAAGGTAACACCGTGTGTGGCCCGGCCTGAAGCCAAGTTACCGAGGGGCATGGTCCGCATTCGTGGAATGTCCACCCATTCCGAACACCTTTACCCGTAGTCGACAGTTTGGTTTGTACTAAACTTCACTGACACCGGTTCAAATCTTCTATTCATGGTTTCAGAAATCTCGGTACTTCAGCTCGTTCGAGAATCTCTTGTGGCACAGAGCCGCGTCTTGAACGTTTCATCAAGTGGCAGCAGACGTGCGGGCCTTGTTTCCGTAACTTGTTTAGGCATCCATTTGTGTTGTTGGATGACAGATCGAAAGGGCTCTGGCCCAGGTTGAAGCGAACACGCCGGATTAAAACTTATGTGTCACTTTTAACGAATGCTGTCGAGACCCATGGCTTTACCTCCGTTTTTATTCGCCGGAAGCTGATGCCCCGTGTTCCTGTATTTCTTCTTTAAACATTATATAAAGTACAGCCGTGCTTGTCGTGTTTAGTGAAACGATTCGTTCATCCCCCAGTGTGTGCGCCCGTTCAAAAAGGTCGCCTGGGCATTCCAAGAAGCAGTTTTCCGCGAGCGGCTTTCGTCTCACTTCCTATTTCTTCTTCTTGAAAGACCTTTAGGAACCGAAGGATGACAATTCAAGAGCCTCACACGGGTGAGAGCGAGCTTAACAACGCTGCGCAGACCACGCACCATTCGGAACCCATTCAAAGACCTCTTCCAAAGAGGGTGGTTTCATTCTCTCCCGTACTTTCAACTCCCATTGACGATTTCGAGGAAGAGGAAGGACAAAAGGCCATTGTGCATGGAAACGAAAACGAGAAGATTGAGGTGGCTTTGCCAGCAGAAGCACTAAAGGAGCCAGTACCCACGACTCCTGTGACCCCATCTACTCCCGATTCGTCGCAAAGAATTCGAAGGAAGCTCCCGCGCGCCCCGACACCACATCCTAAGGACTTCCCGAGATTGTTCCTCGAAGGAGAACAGCGTCAATCCAGATAACCGCTCACATCATTTGTGGTACTTGCTATTCTTGCGAATTTCCGTCGCTCGGTATAGCTGTTCGTAGATGAAGAGGCGAACCTTCACGTGGCACCATAGTTTGCAGTGCTCGTTAGTTCTTGTGTAAAGTGCTCTTTGGGATATTGGCTCTTATCGCTTATTTCCTTACCATCTTATGAGTAAATGTTAGGGGGCTCAGGCTGACTTTTCGAATGCGCGGGCTCTTTATCGCTGATAGATCTAGGGGTAGGCCGTCCGCATCTCCCACTACAATCGACAGTCGGCTCCCGCCTTCTTCTAGGGCGGCGAACACCATTTCTGAAAAGTGGAGGCTGTCACGAGGCATTTCACCCTTCTCGTCCATGAGCATAACTGATTCGCGCTGTGCAAGCTCTTGCACCAATGCTGCGGCCGATTCGCGCTTTACAGACTTTTCAAGCATGGATATTTCTCTCGACATTCTCTTGGCATACTCTGCGACCAGCGCATCAAACACCGCATCCTTGCCGCTTTTCTTTCCTATGGTTATGAGATTAACCTTGAGTTTTGCCTTGATAGCAATCTTTGTTGCGTGCCCCTGGATCTGAAAACCCCCAGCGTTCTGGCAGGCAGAACCAAATCGATTGCGCAAGAACGATCCATGTACACTAGTCATCCCTGGCCATGGCCGCACCAGAAGCATTTAACACACGCGTTTTGAACGTGTCGAGCCAAAGCTTTTCAATGGATCTACACAAGAGTCGGCCTATCCAAGTAGTCCTTCCGACCTGTTACAGACACTTTATGATTGGCGCTCTCCAATGTTCGGGGTCCGAGCTTTGGAAGATGTTGGCTGCAAGACGAAGCACACAGACAAGCGCGGAATCCCGTGTACAGTAATAGGTACTGCGCTCCCTTAACCGAAGATGCGGTTCGAATATTTGGAATGCGCGCCGTTTTCGTTTCATCTGTGGTGATTTGTCAGATCAAAACAGGTGGCAGCGCTTCAATAATACAACGGTTGCATTCTGGACCGCGCCCACAGGATTGCAGGTCTTGCATCCTGCCAACTCTTTTTTCCATACGTAGAAGCGTATGATACCCGAAGAGTGGAGGGATTGCCAGTGGCGATGATCTGAGAAATCGTTGACATCACGCGTCGAAAAACGCTGGAGAAACAGAGATTTCTGCTAGTATGTACTGTTCCAACACAGGCACTCTGCTGCGGGCACGCCCCCATGTTCACATTGCTGCTTGAGATTGGCACAAGAGCGAATTTGAGGTCAGGCTTTTGCACGCTTGTTCCTACAGAGTTCGTTGGCCGTACAAAAGCACAAATACTGGCCGCTCGTACTCCCATTTTGCCATTTTAAATCGGCGTACCTTCTTCGCAACAAATTCTCACCCGCCGCCATCTCCGACAACCCCACGCGTAGACGACATGGAAAGCGGAGGCCCTGTGCCCCCCGAGTGGGTGGGCTCCATCTCCGAGGTGCTAATCGGCTCAGCAGACATTGCAAAGAGAATCGCGCATCTCGGCAAGACGATATCCTCCAAGTACGAAGGGCTGAATCCACTTTTAGTGGTGGTTCTAAAAGGCTCGTACATGTTCGCCTCAGACCTGTCTCGTTCCATGAACGTTCCGCACGAGCTCGAATTCATCCGCGCAAGCAGCTACAGCGGCACAGAAAGCAGTGGCAACGTACACATAAACGGCATGCACAGCACGAAGCTACAGGGCAGACACGTGATTGTGATTGAGGATATTGTGGACACGGGACTCACTCTGAGTCGGTTGTACGCGCATTTTGAGGGCGCCGGTGCGGCTACCATCAGGACGTGCTCGTTTTTGGAGAAGGAGACGGTGAGACGAAGGGCGGGCATTCCGACGATTGATTTTGTGGCGTTTCACATCCCGGACAAGTTTGTGGTTGGATATGGTCTAGACTATGATCAGCAATATCGCCATTTACCTTTTGTGGGGGTGTACAAACAGTAAGAACGCATGTGATTACGAGAGCGAGAGCGTGCTAGTATGCAACTTGTAGGACGGGGTAGTAACTGCTGCCAGCGTGCAAGAGACAGAAGAATGAGGCACCATAGAAAGAAAAAAACGCCAACGGGCAGCGTGACTTGAGGAAAACGAAAAGGACGTTGTGAATAGTCCAAAAAAAGAAAAAGAGCTACGAACGCTGAAGAGCTGGAGCACTTTTCAAAGCACCAAAAAACAAAGTGGTAAAAAGAGAACAACTGTTGAACAGCTGTGAGGAGAAAATGGGAGCGAGGAAAGGGAGAGACAGAAGCAAGCTCGCTAACACACGATATGACAAGCGTGTTGTTGTTGCCAAAGAAAAGAAGCAAAAAGGAGAGAGATAGAGTTTCACTTGTTTTGTTGAGCATTAACAGGATTCTGATGCAACCTTGCCTGACCAGTTGGCCCTGCCTGTTCCTTTGACACGTACTCAACAGAAGCACGCGGCGCAAAGAAACCCAACTTTCTCAACTCCGGTTGCTCATCAGTCTCCATCTGTTGAATGATGTACAGTAAATTGCCCACAGCAACCGGAGCACTATTTGGTAAATCCTTGTTACTCTCCCTGAGCTTTGCCCAAGAAGCATCCAAATCCTCCTTTGTTAAAAACAACGGAACGATGTTTTCATTGCCCTTTCTCAGCGTGAGTCCCTTTGCCACAAACACAGGCACACCTTGTACAGCCGACGACAGTCTCATCTTCCGTTGCAGACCCTCTGCAGCCTTCACCTGCTTCGAGTCCGGGTAAAAGCGGAACACCATGGTCATTTCCTCTCCGCCCGAGCCGCGAATACCCGACGGTGTGGGTTTTGCCTTCACCATCTCATACGCCTTGTCCAAACCCATGATGTACACGCGCGCATCGGAGGCGCCCGGGTTCTTCTTCATGTCCTTCAACATGTTGAGCGCGTCCAGATGCGAGAAGAAGATGAGCCCGATTTGACTGCCCGAGCCGTCCATCTTGGCCAGATACGGCTGTCCCGACGCGTTGGTGACTGCAAACACCGGCACCTGCGACAGCTTTTCTGACACGGTTTTCTTGGAGAACTTTGCGGCGGCGAACACGGGTTGAACGAGAGTGGGTGTTGCAGACGGTTGTGACGACGACGATGAATGAAGCGAGTTGTGAACGATGGGAGTGATGATGGTGGCTAAGGCGGCGGCGGTGGTGGACACAGCAAACGAACGCCATGGAAACGGCGACGTCGTGCTTGCGGTCGTCGTCGTCGACGACGACGACGACGATGACGAATCAGCCGTTTGACGAGCAGGTTGCGGCGCAGCGCTCATACGCGGCGCGTTTGACACACCCGCCGCTCGTCTCGCGCTCACGCGCGGCAATCTGGACGCACGCGCATTGGAAAGCACCGACGGCGCACTCGCAAACGCCATGTTTTTGTGGTGAACACACCGAAAACAAAAAAACAAAGCTCGGCGCACTCTTCTGTCCCCACGCGCGAGGACAAAGCTCGCAAACACGCTCCAAAAAGCGCTTCGAGCGCGCACACGATCCGGGATCGCAACAGATCAACGCGCCCCCCCCCGCCGCGCGCGTTTGCTCGGAGATTGGCGCTGCTGTGCCGGCTGTGCGCGCACAAAAAAAAGCGCGCTCACGTGCAAAAGCGGCAGCCAGCGGCTGCACCAGCGCGACAAAAAGCTGCCCCTGACATGCTGACGTCTGGCGTCATGTACACATGACACGGCACAAAAGTTGAACACTTTTGCGCGCTCAGCAGCCGCTGCTTACAGCGCGAACGTGACGCGTGACACGTCGCTTCGGTGTTCTGCTTTTTGCGCGCACGCGCGCGCGCGTAGCTTTTTAGCCGCGAGGTGCGGCGTGGACAACGCGCGGATAAACGCGCACGCGCGCGGCACGCGCTGCGGTGCCACATGCGGGCGCAGCCTCGCTGCGCCGAACGCTGTCATGCACATGAGCTACGAAGGTATCTCTATCACGCCCATCTTCTTTAACAGCTGCTAACGCATGCCCTCTCTCTAACTTAGTTCTCTACTTTGTATACATTTAGAAACCAAAAAAAAAAACACACACACACACACAACACCCTTGTCGCCTTCCCACAACCAAAACAACCCCAAAACGGAAAACGGAAAATTAAAAAAAAAAACAACACAAACGTCAGCACTTCTTGTTGCACACGCGACAGCACTTGATGTAGATCTTCACAACCGTGCCACAGCGATCGCGTGTGCAAATCTTCACGCAGCAGTCCGACTTGTTTTTGCACCCACATCTGTCCGAGTCCACCGACTTTGACGCACTGCCGCTGCCGCTCTTCGACGCGCTCACCGAGATCGATTTGGACACGCTGATGGACTTGGAGCTGCTCTTCGACACCGACACGCTCACGCTCTTCGACACCGACACGCTCTTCGACGCCGACACGCTCTTCGACGCCGACACGCTCTTCGACGCCGACACGCTCGCGCTCTTCGACACCGATGCGCTCTTGGACGCGCTTCGCGCCGACGCCGACGCCGATTGAGAGGCGCTTGCTGCGCCGCCGTTGGAGCCCATCTCGGACTCGGATGGCTGTTGTTGCTGTTCCTCTTCCTCCTCCTCCTCTTCTGACTGTTCTTGCTCCGATGAGTGCGGCACCGATGCTGAGCGCGACGCGGACGCGGACGCCGACCTGGACTTGGACGCGGCGGAGGCTGTTCTGGAGGCGGCGCTTGCAGACTTGGATGCGGCCGTAGCTGATTTGGAGGCAGCGCTTGCAGACTTGGATGCGGCCGTAGCCGATCTAGAGGCGGCGCTTGCAGATTTGGATGCGGCTGTAGCCGATTTGGAGGCGGCGCTTGCAGACTTGGACGCGGCGGTGGCCGATTTGGACGCAGCGGTGGCCGATTTGGAGGCGGCGGTGGGCGTTCTTGATGCGGTGGCTGTAGCCGATTTGGAGGCGGCGGTGGGCGATCTGGATGCGGTGGCTGTAGCCGATTTGGAGGCGGCGGTGGCGGACTTGGAGGCGGCGGTGGCGGACTTGGAAGCGGCGGTGGCGGATTTAGAGGCGGCGGTTGCGGATTTTGAAGCGGCGGTTGCGGACCTGGACGCAGCGGTGGCCGATTTGGACGCAGCCGACGCCGATTTGGACGCGCGCGCGGCCGATTTGGACGGAGACGGCGACGGCGACGGCGACGCGCTGGGCGACGGCGACGCGCTGGGCGACGGCGACGCGCTGGGCGACAGCGACGCGGACAGCGAACTGGACGACACGCCCGCACCGCCAGCATCGCCGCCGGCAGAGGTGAGCGAGCGGTCGCAGTGGCACGAGCTGGACTTGGTGGTCATGTTGTTTGCAGTGGTCAACGGCGGCAGCAACGCGCTGGTGAATTGGCTCTTCTGGCGCGCGTGCGACGACGACAACGACGACGACGACGACAGCGACGTGGAGGCCGGTGCGACGGAGGTGCGGCGTCGATGCGACGCGGACGGCGCGCGTTTTGAGGGCGCGACGGATGCGCGGCGGATGGGAGGCGGAGCGGGGCGACGGGGTTGCGCTGATGCGGCACGCGTTGCGCAGGCACAAGTCATGGCTTTGTACGGGGGGCGGGTGCGGAGTGGGGC
>JASCIV010000095.1:0-48914 GCA_030374735.1 Gracilaria caudata
CGAAGAACATAATAATTGCTCCCACCATTCCCGAGTTATGGCCATTTACTTTTCATAAAGCGTGATTCGTTGAACAAATTTTCGAATTAGGAGTTGAACGGTTAGCTTGGAACCTGGTGGACACCCAATGCTGGACACGAGGGAGCCTATGTATCATGATGTTCTGCAAAGAGAGTGCGGAGATATGGTTTGCGTCGAGGTTACAAGGGTGTGCAGGAGACGAGAAGCGTACCGGAAGCTCATACAAGGGTAAAGCCGATGTTTGTTCGTACAAGGAAAGTTGAGCATTGTTTTGCAAACTACAGCTTCGCACCGCAGATTTCTTTTCGAAGCTTCGCATCATCACGAGATGCAGAGCTCACTTCAGAGGCTTCCAAACGAAATGCACTATCGTGTCTTTCACCAAGCGAAAGACGAAGTTTGGACAACTGGTTATTCGTTTCGTAAACCCGTAATATCTCGTACCGATGGATTTCTGCACTGGTAAACAAATTCGTGGAGGGTGTCTAGCTTCTTGTATTCTCTCCCTTGGTAAAACTCCACCCGCTCTGTGCCTCAATCCCCTGTTACGAATCGATAAGAATCGTTTTCAATCGGAAGACACTTTTCGTCTCTCGAGCTTTCTTCAGTCCTCAGCTTTTGACCCAAGACAATCCCAGCAGTCCATATCGAATAACCCAGAAATGCATTGTCTCAAGTGTTGGGAGCAAGTCACAGAAAAGACGGCCGTGTACACGAAATCTTGTCATCATGTGTTCTGTACGTCTCACACCAGCAAACATTCCATCCTCTGCAGCCAAGCAATTGACACACGAATATTTTTCTTTCGCGTTGGGCTGTGCCATGGAAGGTGAAAAATGCAGCTCCGCAGCGTTCAAGAAGGAAATGTCGTGTCCATTGTGTGACACCGTGCTTCCAAAGGATGGAATTGGATCAATCCTTCTCATGCCAGACTCCAGCGACATCAAGAAAGCAGGGTCTAAGATATATGGATTTCAACCAGAGCAAATGTGCGAAGTGCTAAAGCTCGGGCTGGATTTCTGGGTAAAACAAAAGCAAAATGCAACTCTTTTGCATGAACGCGAACTCAGTTCCATTCAACGACGAATGGCAGAGCTTGAAGATCAAAATGCGAAACTTACAAGAGTTCGTTCACTGGTGAAACCCTTCCTTCATTCCTACATGTGTGTGGCAAACTCTAACTGTCTGTACATGTGTTAGGCACTAAATGAAGAGCGACTGAAGAGAAATTCTGTGCAGAATGAAAAGGAAGCTTTGCAAAAGACGGTTTCGGATCTCGAGGCGAGGTATGCGCAAAAGGCTAGGTAAGGAATCACTCTTAGTTGCGTCAGGCAGTATCGCCAATTCTAACGAACAACTGAATCACTAGGTCCATGAGGAAGCTTACAGAGCTCTACAACGAGCTTCGACAAGTTCATAGACGCCTCGAAGCTGATCTGCGTGGTGTACGAGACTCGGCCGAATTCGATGTAGATGCCGTTCCAGGAAGTGAGCTCGAAGTTAACACATACGGGGTTAGCCGAAATATGTCTGATAGGGATAGAAAAGAAATGTTCAGAGGAAACGACGAAGAAGTAGAGAGAAGTCTGAGAGGCTCGAAAACTCTCCGAGATCGGCGAAGAACATCCAGAGACTACAATGACCGAGACCACGTCGACCTTGACGAGGGCTCGAATTCTGCAGCGAGACGTTTGTCGACTCCCGGGGATGTTCTATTTAACTTGGCAACGAACCGTTCCCCAACCGCCAACATGCGGATTCATGTATCCGCGAAGAATGTCGGAGGTCGTGGGGCCCGTGGACGTCGTTATCAAAATGATCCTAGGCCTGAAGTCGAAGAAGACATTAGTCATCGAGATCGTCTAGTCTAAGAGAAAGTAAACAGCCCTCACGCTATGAGAGCTTCATTGAGTTGAGCTGTGATGCAGCTGAGTCGTCAACTTGCACTGATCTGAGATATGGTCAGTATACTCATACTTCATTCGTTTTCCTTCTGATGGGATTTCAAGACTTAGACTACCCTTGTAGTGCGTCAAGCGATAGGAATACCTACAACCACTAGGCTAATCTAATCTTCTGACTAATCTTGCGGTATGCTTTTTGTTTATAAGCATTCGATTGCAGATGAAGATGCTTTGAAGACTCGACGTCGTCGCCCTTCACGGAACTTTGTTCCGGGAACAAGCGAACTTTGCTGAGTGCGGTCTTCTAACTCTGAGCTCTGGAGAGGCATGAACAAGAAGAAGCTTTCGGAAGATCTTATTTTCGGGCCAGGGCTTTCTCAAGAGTCTTGCGAATCAACCTGCGGTTCCTTAGCAAACAGGATAGCAAAAGAGCGTATGCTAAAGGAAAATGGAGAGACAGATCTACATGATACTCACCTCACCAAGCTGGTCTTCAAGGCTTGGGTACGATAGCAGTCGATCACAAGATACCGCTGCGCTTGGTATGAGTCGGCCTGCTTTCACTCACATTGCCAAGAGCGCAGAAGTCGGTCTGCTTTCTTTCACACTGCCAACAGTGCGATGAGAGAGAGAGCAGACTGATTTCAAACCAAGCAGAGCGATATAATCAAAGCATTGATGGTACGAAGATGATCTCGAATGATTGCCGATTTACGCTGTGGGGCGAGTGCATCCATCAGATAGCACATCAAAAACTCGAGACTTTGTCCTGCAAAGACATATCGTAACGGGTCAAAAAGAGTCTTCAACGCCCGCTCAGGTCCCCTGACGTGAGTCTCACGAGTGCTGAGACAGGACAGTTTTCTGTTACTGCAGCTTCCCATACCAGAAGCTGCTATGAACCGATGGCATCGGAACAAAGCCGTGAAGCACAAAGGCTCTATCTTTGTCACTGCGCACGACACGCAAACGAGGCTTGCGATTGCAAAGGGCCAACGGGTGAATTGAACGGAGGGGCTCTTTTAAGTCTTGTGTGACAAGAAACTCTTTCATTGCACATAGAACGCAGAGACTGTTGGCCTGTGCAATAGCAAAACGGTCATTACACAGCGGCAAAGATGTTCGCGTCTCATAGGAAAAGCGGCCTCTGACACCGCCAACAGTGACTTGTTGACCTTTCTAAGTACCATCTGCTTCTTGTCTTATTAACAAGTACCTTTGTAGTACAAAGATTGTACCAGTTGCCATCCGTAACGGCTCTGAACAGGTGACAGATGGCCGCTGATATGCGACGAAAAAAAAACAAGGACAATACCAACGCAAGTGGCCCACGAGCATCTCCGCGAACAAGCGAAAAGTGTGCACAGCTGAAGGCGCGTGTGGTCAAGTTGGGCCGCAACTACTTAAGAAGGCATCTCTTAAGACGTGAATTGCAGCTCCGCCCTCCCATCGTGCCACCCACAGAAGAAGGATTGCTCACAGTTAGCTCTTCCCGAGTAACAAGCAGTGCAACAAACGCCTGTGTGTGACCATGTCTTCGCTCGACAAGGGCATGGGCGGTGCCCAAAACAGGAGAAATAACGATCGGGTTCTGGTGGACATCACGAGCGCGTCAGCGTCAGCATCCGCATCCACATCCGTCACGACTGCAGAAGGGCACGATCGAGAACAAGCACCAAACACAGTGAGCCGCCCAAAGCCAAACGACGCAGAAGGCGTGGACGCAACAATGATACCCGGCGCAAGAAGTTCGTCTACCGATTCAGACGAGACGCCAGTGTCCGCCGAAAGCGATGGCGTGGAGAACGAAAACCCACTTCTCATGAGCGACATCTCGCGCATGATGGAAACAATGCACTCAAAGAACCTGATGTTAAAAAAGTTGGTGCGAATGCAACAATCGCGTTTAGAGCTACTTAAAAGCGAGAACGACGAACTTCGACGCGACGGGAAGCGAAAGGATGCACGACTACGAAACGCGGACGTGACGATCGAGTATCTGCAACGCGAGGTGGATGAACAACGCAACATGCTTCAAAGAAAGACGGGCTCGAAACAAGTGGTGATTGAAGAGCAAGCGGATGTGGCACCAAGAAGCAACATGAATAAGAGACAAAGATCTGACGCCACGAATGTGCCTAAGGACGAGATTTGTGACGACACCCGTGCCGCAAACACAGGCTCGCTGAGAAGAAGCAGCATGAGCGCACATCGGAAACGACGCAACCCGCTATCTGCCAGAAGCACCGTGGAGCGCCTCGCGCGCAAGATAAACGCGATGAGAAGCAACAGACGCGGCGTAACGATCTGTGTATGCACGCTCGGCGGAGCCATCGTACTCAGAAGTCTGTTCCACCTGCTCAACAAAAACGGCGACTACTCCGACTCCTAAACGCACTAAGCACCCCACTCCATCCCCTTCACCTCCCCACGAACAAGCGTCTAAGGATGGGCCACCTCCTCCGAAACCACCACCGGCATCTCATAATCCAACGAAGAAAGCCGTCTGCCCGCCACGCGTCTCGCACTCTCATCCAGCGCCTCCCGCAAGCTACCGCCACCCTCCGCAATGCGCCGCCACTTCGCCGCCTCACTGGTCAGCGCGCGCGAGCGCGAGATGGCGTGAGTCAGCATGTCAGCCGTGGCGCCCATGTAGCGCTCCATCGCCACGAACGCAGAGCTGACGGACAGCAACGAGGCGTGCGAGCGCGTGCGCAGCGGCGCGTGCGCCAGATCGGCGGCGATGGACTCGGACAACGCGCGCACAACGGCGGAGGACGCGCTGTCGGAGTTGCTCATGGCGGTGCGCGGATCGATCGATCGAACGAAGCGAAGCACGGCAGGCGACGTTGGGGGGTTGGTGACAGCGCGCCACACAGCGCTTGCAGGGGCTACGCAGGGGCTACCCAAGGCTTTGGACGCCATCGGCAGCGAGCGGCGCAGCGCCATAACGCACAAAGATCAAGCGTCAAGGCACAAAATCAAATTACGCGCAAACTACCACCGGTATCTATCTGCCCGGTGCTGGTAGATTCTACCTACCCTTGTACGAGCTGAAGAAGCTCAAGCCCTCAGCGCTGTTTTACACCAAAGTACACGCCGCGCCTTCAGCGCCGCGTCCCACGCCCACCCCACCACGCGCCGCGCGCGCCGCGCGTCTCGAACGCAGCGCACCGCGTCGACGCTCATTCGTACGCCGGTAGATAGCGCACTGCGCGCGCCTCGGACAAGCGCGCCGGCAATGCGGACATATCCACCCCTTCTCCCCCGCCACCGCCTCCTCCCAATTCCACCCATGTCTGTCCACAAGCACCAAAAGGCACACAAAACCACGTTAGCCACCGCAGCCTCAAGTCCACCCCCACAACGTGAAAAATAAAAGCAGCAACTTACTGCGCAAAGCACTTATGACACACCACCTTGCGACAAGCGCCGTTCGCAAAGTTGGCGCACGACATCAGTCCCACCTTCTTCGCCGTGCGCGAGCAGATGTGACAAAAGCGCGACGGCAGCGTTCTCTTCCTCACAGCGCGCACAACGCCCCCCCCGCGCCGCGCCACCGCCACCGCCGCGCCATCACAAGCCACGCGCAGCGCCACCCAGCTCAACAGATCAAGCGCCGACTCAAAAGGCGGCACAACCTCCAGTCGCTTCTCACACCGCGACTCGCACATGATCGCGCAGCGCCACCCCCCAACACCTCCAGCACCCCGAATTCCCCCCCCGCAAGGGCTTTAGCGCGCGACGAATCGCAGCGAGAGCAGCACACGCACGCAAATCGCAAATGAATTGCGCCCCACACCACTCGCTGAGCGCGCGCCCCCCTCCCCCTCTCAAAAGAAAGGAAAAAGTGCCGCGGCTCAGCGCGGCAGCGGCAGCACGCCCTGCAGCTGTCGCAGCACGGCGCCATCCACCGACCGCACCGCCGCCTCGTAAGCGGCCGCGCCGGCCACCTTCTGCACCTCGCGCGCCATATGCGCCACCAGCGCCGCCAGCTGCACGCCGCTCACATCGCCCGCCTCGCGCACCGCCGCGCGTCGCATCTCCTCCGCCGCGCCGCCCGCCATCTCGCCCTCACCGCCGCCGCCGCCGCCGCCGCGCGCCTCCTCTCCAAACCGCGCTAGCGCCTGCGCGAACTCGTCCGCCCCCTCGGCGTCCTCCTCATCCCGTCGTCGCGCCCCACGCGCCTCTTGCGCGCCCACCTGCACCACCACGTTCACCACCGCCGCAAACCGCTCACGCACCGCCGCGCTCCGCGCATACCGCCCCATCAGTCCACACAGTGCCATCGCCGTACGTTTCTTCAGCGCCACCCCATACATGGCGTCCACATTCTCCATCAACGCATCCATCAGCTGCACGCACCGCGTCTCGTCCTTCTCCACAATCACCTCCTCAAAGTCGCCCACGTTCGTCAGCGCCGCACGCGACAGCAGCCCCACCAACGCGCTCGTCACCACCTGACTCTCGCTCTTCGCCACCACCTTACTCGCAATCCTCGACAGGATCTCGCCCATATAGCGCACCCCCTCTTTCGGGAACCGCAGCACAATCGTGTCCAGAATATCCACCGCCGCCAAGCATCCTCGATCCTTCACCTCTCCTATTGCTTTCAGCAGCACCGTCTTCAGCATATCCCCGAATTCGCCCATGAACTGGTGCCCGCCGAGCAGCGCGTAGCTTTCCATCAGTTTGCACACCTCCCGTAGATTATCAAAGTCCGCGCCAAGAATCCCTTCAGTCAGCGGAAACAGTCTGCGCAAATCATCCGTGTACTCCGTGCTTGCAGCCAAGAGCGCCGACCACAACTCGCACCCTTCCTCCACCAAGTACAGACCGCCACCCTGCATCGACATGTCCACAGAAAACCGCACCACCCCAAGGATCACTTTCTTCATCGCCTCCACCTCAATACACACATACCCAACTTTCCTCATCAGTGCAGACAAAAGCGACACGATCGAAGTGCGCAGCAGCACCTCCCCACCAGAGCTCTTCTCCGCCACCGTCGAACTGTTCGCCTTATCTTCCAGCTCTCTCTGAGCCAGCAGCCGTTCGTTCGTGTGATCAGATATAACGCCCGTATTGTCCCACATCTGTGGCAGCGCGCTGGCAATCACATTCACAAGCGGCGCCACATCACGCGCGCTACATCGCTCAATAAGACAGGTTACAGTTCCCAGAATATCGCGCTTTGTCTCGAACGCGTCACACTTGCTGATAAGCAAAAAGCAATTCTCAACACACACCTGCAAATGCGCCGCAAAATCTCCAGCATGAAACCCAAGGTCTTCCACAAGCGTCTGGATTGCCTTTGCTGCTGTTAACGCTATCACCAGATCACGGTCCATGAACGTCAAGAGACGAACTAGTAGAGGGTTTACCACTCGCCTCGAATCTCTTGTCAGCTGTTCTGCAAACTGCGCAACAAGCCATGCCGTGCGAGCCTGTATAATACGATCACCCAGATTGTCACTGCAATCCGATTGTAGAATCACGCCCAAGTGTCCATTCAACCAAACCTCAAAGTCAAAAGCTCCTTGTACGTCGTATACGGCTGTTCCAACTGCCCTGTAACAGGCGTCCAGCATCAACGGCTTGTCTCGGGACACTGCCTCAGCAATCTGCAAGATTTTGGGAACAATTCGTGGTTTATCGCGAATAAGCAGCAGCTTGAACAACTCCTCGCATTCGTGTCGAAGACTCTGCGCTCCCCATTCGGCCGCTTCTTCATCCAAGATAAGCGCCTCCGGATCGGCCGCCCAAGTATCCGCCTCGCGTTGTGTCAGTACAAAAATCTTAGTTATCATCGTTTCGATGAGAAGATCCGTGCGATTGTCATCGAAAAATAAAAGGACAATGGCTCGGCAAGTTTCGGCTGATATCTCACCTTGTGGGTTAGGATTCAAGTTTGGAGCTGACTTAAATTTGGAGATGGTCGTGCTGTTGATCAAGTATGACGGGCTTTGAGCGATATTCTTCAGAAATGACACGGCTTGAAAGCATGTGCGGTCATGCGAAGTTCCAGCGTTGTACGCAATGATAGTTTCATAGTAAAGCTTCAAAAAGGTAGGTAGATATGGTTGAAACTGCAACGGATGTCGTTCGTGTGTTACTCGAATTAATTTTGAGGCGAGATGAGTGAGACGAATCTGAAACTCGTTTCCGGGCGTTGCGCCGCACATGAAGATTTGAGGCAGCTCAACGATCTTTGACATGAGCGGTGGCACATTCGGCAGATCGGAAAGTTTCTCGCATCCGTAACTAATCAATCGGCGAAAGCTTTTCATGCATCGCACCAAAACCTCAAAGTGCTTCTGGAGCTCTTCAGGCGGCCTTGCATTCTGCAACAGCACCTGCAAGCTTTGGCAAAACTCTTGGTACAACTCGGAAAACAACATGGGAGCAACGCGGTATAGAGCTCTTCTATGCGAGATCAAGCGACGACTGGCCAGTTGCTTTAAAACCATGTCCATGGTAACGAGCGCATGGGACATGACCATGGCATCGGGTTTTTTAAACGCCTCCACCAGATCGGAGAGAAGATTAGGCCACGCATCGGGAAAGTCCATACGTGCAATGTACGAAATCCACACAGAAATTTGGGTCGAAATGGTGGACTGTGGTTCGCCCAACGCAGCAAGAAGACAGGCACGCACGTATTGACGCTCATCGTTGGTGACCAACGAACGGCCCGCTCTGCGACGCCAACTGCGAAAGATAGCGTTCTTTCCGCAGACGGCGGCCAGCCATCGGACTTGCGGCTCGGCCTGATCGTTTGGAGCGGTGGCGATGGCCGCCAATGAGGCGAAATAGTCGCGCTGTTCCTCTGCGTCTCGCAGCGCCTTTTCGGCTCGTTGTCGAAGGTCGGCGTTTTGAGTGAGGGCGTCTCTGAGAATGCTGTAGATCCTTTCCGCGGATTCTTGCGCCGTCATGTTGCGCGACTCATCTGAGAGGCGTGCGCGCACTGCTTGCGGAAGGCAGTATCTAACGTTGAAGAGGGCGCGTTGATCCTCGCGAGGGCTGCGGGGTGCCGGCAGCAGCGGCAGCTCAGCCGCATCTACGTTGATCCGAAACGTGTGCTGCGTGGAAGAACCATATTGGACAGCGCGTTGATTGGTGCACACAGCGCATTTACAGTGCTGCACCTTCCCCGCTTTGTTGTAAGTGTAAGCAAAGGCTGCTCTCCAGCTCCATACTGGCTGACCTCGGAGAGGAATACAACTGTGTCGCTGGTGATGTCGCAATACTCCATCCCAGCGCAAATTCAGTTGCGCTGTCGACACCTCCGGCCCAAAACAGTGGTGCTCGTTGTGTGTGTCGCGCTTAGAAGTTGCCTCTTGTCCTGCGCGAACCAGGTGCTCTAGACTGCCAGCTTGCTTGCGTCGACAGCCAAGAGGCCAACAAATGTAACTCAATGTTATTGAGCTATTTAACGAATGGCAGTCTCACCGCTTTTTTCGTGCTGTAATGTATGATCCGCATGAGGCGTCATGTGACTCTCCTTTCCCCCTTCAACTCTGTGTGGCGGAGCAAAGAATCGAAGCATGCTGTATCTCATGTTACGAAGGTACCGTACCGGCGTAGACGTGTGCGGCTTAGATTTGTGATGACCTTGAGCAATTGGGTCATTCAGCAGCTCGCCGAGCTCGCAAATATCTCATAACAACTCAGCAACGAGCTACCGGCCAGATGGCCTGCCCAGCATGCACCGGTGCGCTTCTCGATATGTCAGTGTAGAGAACTAGGTCAGACGGTAAGCTTGTGCACATGCTTGTGCACATGCTGTCCTGGGCGCGTAGTTGGCCCAACTGCCCACTTTTTCTTTATATGCCATTAGATACCCTTGCAGTACCCACAGGCCCTGTACACATCGACGACGTGCTGGCTGTCGACCACAACCGCGTCCTGCACCTCAGCATTGTCGCCAAACTCAGTCTCTTGTCCCATCACTTGTACTGTGCAACCACACTCTTTGAGCATCCGAGCAATGTCTGGCCCACAAAATGCCACTCCCACCAAGACCAAACGCTCGTTTGGCTTCTGCGCGTGCTTCGGCGATCCCGGCGATCCAGAAGACCAACGCCCCGCCGCTGAGACTATCTACGCTGTGTCCCAACCGCACAACTCAACTCCCTCAGCTGCCGTCGAGCCCGTCCAGAACCAAGTTCACAACAGAACTGAAGTTGAAGCGCCTCCTGTGACACCCAACGAACATGCCGCGGATCTGCCACGCGGCCGTGGCCTCAATCCAGATATTGATCCTGCCAATTTCAAACCCTCCGAGCAGCAGCCCAACGCCCATGAAGGAGACACTTACCAGTCGGAAAACAAGGCGCCGGAAGCCAACCACGCAGACGCCCAAGCTGCCGATCACGGTGTGATCGACAAGCCGCAGAGCAAGGAGCTCACACTTCACGATGTCCAATTGGAAGCTGCCGTGCACCCGAACATGCCAGCCGACGTGACGCTCACGCTCAAAATGTTCGCCAAGGCGGTGGAAGGCATTGGCATGCAGATGTTCCGACTGGCCAACGAATGGCATGCGGGCACTTTTTCCCGTAAGTACAAGTATGAGAGGTATCCGCATCCCATTCCATTGCCGAGACGTGTTGTGTCTCTACCACAGGACGAGGCCTTTTCGAGCACCAAGATCGGTGCCATTGTGGAGAGAGCCCATACTTTCCTCCGCTCTCAAATGCCGTTCGTTGCTCGTCTTGACGACAATCCAAGGGAGATGTTCTCTGACGTTGGTCATGACGCGTTTAGAGCTTTCTTCGGCAATGAGGAACTTTTCCCCATGCCGAGGGGTATCATCAGTTCGGAGAAATCTTTCTGGCACAATGATAGCACCTTTGCATCTCAATTCCTTAACGGGTGTAATCCTACCGTGATTGAAATGGTGACTAGTATGGATGTTGTTAATCAGCGTATGCCTAAGGAACTGGTCGGCCTCAAAGATCCCGAAGGACGCACTGTACCGGAGCTTGTAGAACAGAAAGCTTTGCTCTGGGCTGATTATGGCATCTTGGCACATGCAGCACTTGCTACCGGAGCCAAGGTACACGAATCAGGAAGTTTCTGTAATCCGATAAGGTTCGATAAGGTTGGCTTGCAAGTACGACCTATGCAGAAGTACTTCTACGCTCCGTTTGTTGCCTTTTATGTGAAGGCTGATGGCCAGCTTGGTGTTCTAGGGATCATTCTCACTCGAAATACTGACGGGAAAAAGAATGAAGTCTACAATGAAGAAACATGCAAGGAGACGCCAAACACCTACATATTTGCAAAGATGCACGTAGCATGTGCAGACAACCAAATGCATCAGTTCTACGCTCATCTCGGTCGTTGTCACTTGGTATTCGAGCCATTCGGTGTAGCTGTACGTAACGTTTTCAAGTTTGGTACCCCAGAAGCACAACAGCATGTCGTTGGAAAGCTACTCGGCCCCCATTTCCGTGATCACTTGGCCATCAACTGGTTGGCAAGGAACACTCTAGTTGCTCATGGGGAAGATGTTATTCCTTTCACAGACGCTGGATTTGCTTTGGGTGCAAGAGGAGGTTTGGTGTTGCTTGGTATGAAATATAGCAAGTGGAAACTATTGGACCAAGCATTTCCGCAGCAGCTTCGCAGCCGCGGATTCGATCCATACGGCAACGATAAGCTCCAGTACTATTATCGGGACGATGGAATGATGATGTGGCATGCCCTCAAGACTTATGTGGACCATGCTATAAAGCTGTGGTATGACAAAGCAGATGAAGCTTTGAATGAGGCCATTGCAAACGATGAGGTGCTCAAGTCATGGTGTGATGAAATGAGAGACGTGAATCGGGCAGCAGTGGAATCATTCCCAGCGCACTTTAAATCCGCTAAGGAACTATGCGAAACAGTTACTACTATCATGTACAATGTGTCCGCGGAGCATTCGGCTGTGAATGGAAGCCAGGCAAGATACCTGTCGTACGTACCGAACAGACCGAATGCCTTATTCAAACCAGTGCCGTCGCCATCTGCTCCGGACATGAATCTATTCAGAGATATTCTTATGATTCACCGGGCTAGGGGTGACGATGATGATGTTGGTGCGTCCATGCCGCTAGCGTTTGCAATGTTCCAAGTTCAGTTCTCCCAATTGCTTACATTGCAACCGACGCATACGCTGATGGCGCTTGAGGGCCATGGAATTCCAGAGAAGGCCGTGGCATTGCTCAAGCGGGAACTTCAGAAAGTGCATCATACGATAAGCTTCAGAAACATGCGAATCGAAGACGAGTATCCAGAAATAGCACCGTACGAGTTCCTTGACCCGGCTATCGTGGCTCAAAGCATTGAAATCTAAGACTACATTCTTGGTCGCAGCATGTAGCGTAGTTGGTCGTCAGAGCGATAGCATTCTGAATCAGATGAGAGTCGATACTTAACAAGGTAAACTGTTTTCATCGAGCTTCGTTGGATTGCGAGAGCAATTCGTTGAGGGAGAGACCTACGTACTCACATCCCATGATGATATCGCGTGCTCTGCTCTCGAAGTTGCAGCCAGCTGCAGTACGAGCGATGTCGGTTCGTTTGATGCAACGTCTCACCAAGGTGAGGAATCCCGGTGACAACATTCAGGTTGTGCCTCATCTGGTGAGCCGACAACTGCCAACAACTGGTCGAGACTCGCAGATTTTTTCGATTCACGTGTTGCAGCCCTTACAGCTCACACAACGACGAGTACCAAGGGTAGAACGATGCAGTATCTCACAGCGGCGGGCACAACGGCAGGGTCACCACAGGTGGCCATTGGTTGGGCACCCGTGCAAACGCGCCCCGCTCTGTTCTCCGCCAGACGCGTTTGTCACCGTCAATCTCCTGCCTAGTAGCCCTATTCTTCGAGAGCTCGTCCTTCCCTTCCCCCTCCCCGTCCCTTTCCTCGATGCTCCCAAGCGCGAGACTTCGCAGAGGCGGAATGAGCACAGCGTTCGCCGCGAATCTACTGCCCCTACGTCGCGAGTTTCACGCCCCTACTTCATGCTCATTTACCAAACGGCATCGCATCACCGCCCTCCCACGCAAGCGCTGGTGGCTGCCTCCATGTTACGCATCACCGTCCGCGAATGCTCATGCACCAACCTGCTGTCATTCAAATTATGACAGATCTACGCCACCACCCCCTCCTCCAGGCAGGGAGGATGAATTCGAAGATGCCAACGGCGACGACTTGGAGACGAGCGCATCAAAATCAGTCGCCACACTTTCCAGGGACACAGAGCGATCCTTTGATACTGTGCTTCAGGAGCTCACCGCAATCCAACAAGACGGTCCAAGAAACGTCGCCATCTTGGGCACAAGATACACCTCGTATCTGCATCAACAAATCATCGAGTTATTGACGTATGCAAATGTACTCGTTGGCAATCACGTATTCACCTCTGGGGCGGGAGGAACCAACGCAGCTGTTATTCGCGGCGCCTTGCGGGCGGAAAAACCCGAATTGCTGACTGTTGTTCTCCCGCAGAGCCTACACAAACAACCAAGGGAAACACAGGAGCAGGTATGCGACATTCTTTCTATATCTTCGATTGCGATGTGTAAATGCTTTTTGAACATGCGGAAGCCGCTGCAAGTGATCTAGTTTCGGTTCAACTAACATACCCCAACGACGCGCTTATCTTTGGTTCTAGCTTTTGAAGGTACAAAATCTCATTGAGATGAAGAAGAACGATCCTTTACCTTTGGATGTTGCGTCCCAATTATGTAACTCCGATATTTTGTCGAGATGCACTCACTTCATTGCATTTGCATTTCATGACTCTGACGTCGTGTAAGTTATTTCACAACCACGATCATCCGATTTGCGAACGGCATGTATTGCGCAAGACGCTGACGACGAAGCGGTGAACTGCGACTTACGTTATTCTGATATGCTCTCATGTGCAACTTTGCTTTGCGAAGCCTCGAAGCCGTGCGTCAAGCGAAAGAATTGCGAATTGTTGTAACAGTATTGTACTTGGATTAAACTACATTGACGAAGCCCCATAATTACTAAACGAGACACAAGACGAGCGCGCTGGTGAACTGAAAAGCGAGCGAAGTGGATCAATGAGCACCGGCAATTTGCACGAGAATTCAATGTTTAGCTCCCCTCGTTTTCTCTTGTGCTCCATCTGTGGTTTACGCCCGACTGTACAGACAAAGCATACTCAGGAAGAGTAGGAATCTTGAAGGTATCAAGACGCTTTTGGGTTCGTGCTGCGCATAACCTTTTCGTTGCCAGCAATGGCGAACTGGAGGAAAGTTTTGGTAGGTGCAGAGAGTATATCCTCCGCTGACGTGATCAAAGTCAGTTTGCTCACCGCCTGGAGATAAGAACATGTCCACGCGAGATCTATGTCAGATGCGTTTATCGATGACTCAAGTGTAGCGCTTTTGTCTTCTTGACCAAAGTGAAGGATAAGGAGAACAGCGCAAAAGTTTTAAAGCAATCAATCGGTCTCCACTGGCTCGAATGATTTCTTCGATGAGCAATCTCAGGGGTCTGGTTTTCCATGGACTACGATGGGGAGCGTGCGTGCAAAGTATTTTTGTGGCGTCTTCCAGAGTGCGGGGAACAAAATTTTCGGGAGCTTTCGTCTTACTGAAGTGACACGTTCGGGGACATTGATAACATTACGTGTTGGGCTTGACTGATGAACTCCTTGTCTTGAACTAAATCGAGAGTGGCTATTTGGTAGCGGTTTAGCCAGTGTGCATGCTGCTGGTGTAGAAGAATGCTTTCGTTCTTCCGTGATTGGGGCAGTTCCACAAGCACAAGCCGTACCTTTGTAAGAACTGTCGTGCTGCGGTGCACTGCTGGCTTCACTGCGTCTACCTCTTCTCCACAGGAACGTTTACATTTTCTACGTTTGTAAGAGCGTGTCCAGAAAACGTTGATGACAAACTGGTTCCAGGGAAGACTTGTTCGATGGATAAGAGGTGTTCTGGGTTACAACGAACGTTTGTGTTGCTCCCCGAAGTTGTCTGTATGCACATCTCATTTTGTGCGGTGGGAAGGAGGTCTACAATCTGACGATTTGCTCATCCAGCAATGCCAAGTCTTCACGCTCTTGGTGAAGTTGAATCAATGTTGAAATGAAGGCCCCGCTTGTTCCACATTCAATTGTCTAGTGGCATTATGCGGGAGTCTTCTTGAATCTGTCGCCTCCGTCAAAATCAGATGAAGGCCAAGGGTGTTCGGAGACGCCTGACAGCGTGGTAGTGTTTGCGGTAAAAAGGGGAATCACTCGCAACTAATTTTCTAATTCGTGTCCTTCAGTGCATAGTCCTGACTCGAGACTCTCGATCTTCCGCAGCTGATGCAAGGGTTATCATGCCCCTTAGACCGCTAAAGTGGTTGACAGAATAGTAGCCACAACCATCAGGGTGTTTGCGGTCTGGACGGAGAGACGAGGTTTGCTCTTGTACGAGGGATAACTTAACGGGTGGACGGGGACCAACCTCAACATGGACAGGCGTGGAGATACAGTATTCAACAATAAATATAGAAATGCACGTGTCTATTCAAAGCAAATCAAGGACTCGTGTTTCTTTGGCGTTAAATGCATCTGGGTTGGAGCAGATATTCCCTTGGACAACCCTCATTATGATGCATTACCCTTTTATTATAGACGCTTCCGTGAGAGAGTTTAACAAGAAACGCGTGCTGCTCGGGCAGGTTGCATTGCTGTGCGCGACCTCCTTACTGAGGTTGACACCGCTTGCTGTTGTTTGGGAATTCCAATGGCGACAGCAACAAGTCTGGCCACGGACAATTTCCGGCTGGCAGTCTGAGGACGAGGTAGTCGTTCACTCCGACTGCCGCTGCAGGCGCCCTGAGGGCACAGATCTAGTCAGCTCCTTCATACCGTAGAGAGAGAGCTGCAAGCTTGTTGACACCAGAACTTCCATGAGCGGGGTCGATAGGCAACGGTCCACAACCACGCTTACAGCCGGCATCGGGGCATAAAACGTTCAACGCGCGAGCCCAGGTTACATGTTGTCACGCGCAGCCGACACTGCGCCAGCAATGCGGGCAACGCCATGATTGGTGCGCTCACCGTCGGTGGACACGTGCCGGCAAAGCGCGCCCAAACAACATCTGAGCCCACCGTCAGCGCGGCTGCTGACACCAACACGCGCTCGCGCGCTCTTTCTGCGGACCACGTAACTCGATCACATGTGCCGATTTGAGCATTGCCCCGCGGACCACTTACGTTTAAACGTTGAAAACTTGCTCGCGCGCGGTTTCTGGCCGTTTGCACGACACCGCGCAGCGGCTGCTGATACGCTTCGATTGAGTTTTCGTGCCCGCTCACCCGAATTTTTGGCCTTTCCCTTCCATTCATGGCCAAAAATGTGCCTCTGAAAGACCCTCTCGCATTTTTTGCACTGCACGCCTCGCCTGACACTTCACTCCACGTTTCTATCTGCTCTGTACTTACTCCGCTGCCTTCCTTCTCGCTCATCCGCTCTCTAGTTTAGATAGTGTCGCCTGCCTCTTCGATTTCGTTTCGCTTCTCTTCCCTCCATCTTCGCTCCCGCCGTTTTTTTACTCTTCTTTGCATTTGTACTACATCCTCGCCTTCATCTGTACAATGAGTATCACTAAGCCCGCTGTCGTCATCGACAATGGTTCCGGTCGCTGCAAGACTGGAATCGCCGGGGAGGACTGCCCCAAGGCCGTCTTCCCCGCCGTCATCGGCAAGCCCAAGCAAAAGGTAACTTGACCTGCCTCGTACATTCACACTTGTACTCGATCATTACCATACTGACCATTCTTCATTCATCACCATTCGCGCACACCGTTTGCCGCACGATCTTTATCTTCAACGGCGTTAGGGTATCATGGTTGGTACTGGCCAAAAGGATGAGTACGTCGGTGACGCCGCCATGGCTCGCCGTGGTGTCCTAATCATCAAGTACCCTTTGGAACACGGTATCGTCACAAACTGGGACGATATGGAAAAGATCTGGCACCATGCCTTCTACTCTGAGCTTCGAGTCGACCCCGCTGAGCACCCAGTACTTCTTACGGAGGCCCCGCTTAACCCCAAGGCCAATCGCGAGCGCATGACTCAAATTATGTTCGAGACCTTTAACATCCCGGCCTTCTATGTCGCCATTCAGGCTGTTCTTTCTTTGTACGCCTCCGGACGTACCTCTGGTATCGTGCTCGATTCTGGAGATGGTGTCACTCATACCGTCCCTATCTATGAGGGTTACTCCCTTCCTCACGCAGTTCTCCGAATTGATCTTGCTGGTCGTGATCTTACTGGATGGATGGCTAAGCTTCTGCAGCAACGTGGTTACTCGTTCACCACCTCTGCTGAACTCGAGATTGTTCGCGATATCAAGCAACAGCTCTGCTTTGTCGCTGAGGACTATGAGAAGGAACTCAGCAATGCCAAGTCCAACGCTTCTCTCGAGAAGGAGTATGAACTTCCTGACGGTCAGGTCATTACTGTCGAAGCCGAAAGATTCCAGTGCCCTGAGGCCCTATTCAAGCCGGAGATGCTTGGAAACGAAATGAACGGTATTCATCTCACTGCTTACAACTCCATCATGAAGACTGACATTGATATCCGTAAGGATTTGTACAACAACATTGTCATGTCTGGCGGAACTACTATGTTTGCTGGCATTGCCTCTCGTATTCAGAAAGAAATCGAGACATTGGCACCACCCTCCATGAAGATCAAGGTCATTGCACCTCCTGAGCGCCAATACTCTGTCTGGATTGGTGGTTCTATTTTGTCTTCCCTCTCTACCTTCCAGCAGATGTGGGTGTCCAAGTCTGAGTACGACGAAATGGGTCCGTCCATTGTCCACCGCAAGTGCTTCTAAGCCATTTTCCTTTTGAAGTCGTTGTCTCGAGCCTTATTGAGACTCATGTTTATCTACTCGCCAAATGGGGTTTTCTCTGCAAAGTGTTGATTGACTTGAATGAAGTAACTCGTTAACGATGTTCTGTACTACTCGTAAGCTTGTGTCGTAGGTCGATATTTGTCGTAGTTGTTATTGTTTCCGCTGAGCGTTTTAGTTGCGTGAAACTGGCTCACCTTTACAACGAAGCTTTTGTCGAATGAAGTTATTCGGGAAAGACTCCTGGACACGTTTGTAGCACTTCGGCCTGCTTAGTACACTTCATATCTTTCTTCGTTCAAAGTTAAAAGAAGCCAGCTCCTGCAAATCTGCATGAAATCGTGTGCGTGTTTCTATTTACTCCCTAGCCCTCTGCAGCGCGTGAAACCCTATCAGCCCTCTTCGTCACGAGAAGAGAGGCTGGTCACATAAAGTAGAAAGCTTTGGTCCACGAAGACGGCTAGGAATCGTGTAGGATTTTCGTGATATGAAGGTTGCATGTTTGGTTCCGCGATATCCCTCTCTTGATTCTCAAAGAGAGGAGGTAGCGAAACACGAGATTTCTGGATTGGAACAAGAAGACGAAAATGGTTATCTTTAATGTGAGGGAAAAAGAACTCCTAGACCCGAACCACCCATTAAACTTCCTTCTTAACCCTCAGTGCTCATCAATGTGCATAATTCTTTTCTATGGTTTACACAATATATACATGGGCTTTTTCCATTCCAAGAGTACGTAGCCGCATGAATGCTTGTCAAGCATGGCGTGATACATATCGAAGATGCAGGAATCACAGATGGAGAGATTCGCTCAAGAAACAAGTAAGCAATCGGCGGATGTTGACATTCCACTTAGAACAGGATATTCGAAGCCAATCTCCTGAGGAACAGTACATGCGCGTTACGCTGCCGATCACTTCTTCTGATTTGGGCGGCAATAGACAAAAAACAGACGACTGTTTCGGGGCGAATCGCCTGGTTTTGAGCAGCGGGTGGATGAACGAGAAAACAATAGGGAGAGAACAATAAACGCAGTCGGAATCGACTTTCTGACATCATCAAGAGGTCCTCTTGTAAGAAGTCGATGTTCTATTGTTCACCTTTTCTAAGGGTAAATCTTGGAATACTAAAACAATAGAGATTCAAATTCTTTCCATGGCAAAATCTTTTTTTTGGGTATGATACCCTTGTACTCTTCAAGCTCAAGCTGGGACAAGAGGGGTCGGATTGTAAAGCACCCACAGCCTAGCTCGGAGAAGTTGCCCTCAGATTGTGGGAACACGGAAGCCACTAGACTACATGTCCAGTGTGACCTGATTTCAGTCTGCAGCTGCTACCCGCACTTCATCACCCACAGATTCCTTGTGCTGGAAGTTTTCCAGGACTAACGTTTTTATCTCGTTCTACTGGCGATAGATCTATCAACAAGGAAGGCGCTTTCGGCGGCTCTGGTGGAACGTGTGATACCCGCCAAAGCTATGAGAATAACTTCTTGGAATGTCAATGGTCTAAAGAGCATGCGACCACTCGCGCCGCTTTTTGCAACTCTCGACTCGGACATTATCTGCTTGCAGGAAACAAAGATATCAGGTCCGGGAGATCTCGAGCTAGAGAGCGTAGCCTTTGTAGAGGGCTATGACTCCTTTTTCAGTATCTGCAAAGAGAAGCGGGGATATAGCGGAGTTGCGACGTTCTGTCGAAAGAAGGTTGCTACACCTCACGATGCCGGTGAAGGGTTTTGTAACGAGGTTGGTGGCGCGACGATTGAGATACCACAATCTGAAAGTGCTTTTTCTTCTCAGAGAAACCGCACTGTCGACGAGGGAGAAAGCCCAACCTTGCTTTTCAGCACGGAAACTCTGGAGACTGTGAAAGACGAAGGTCGTTGCGTCATCACTGACCACGGATCCTTCGTTCTTGTAAACATATATGTTCCAGCTCTGACAGTAATCGACCGTGCCATGTTTAAGATGCAATTCTTGCATGCGTTACGAGCAAAGGTCGATGTCTTGCAGAGGATTGGGCGAAATGTTATTGTCGTCGGTGATTTCAATATCTGCCCTTCCCTCAGGGATCGTGCGGAACCGGTTCTACCAAGTGAACTGGATGAGTGGAGTCAAAGTCCAACCAGAACCTGGTTAAGAGCTTTATTAGAAACAAATAACATGGTTGACTCGTATCGAGAACGCCATCCCACAGCAAAGTCTGTCTACACTTGTTGGTCGGAAGCCACAAAGAGCAGAGAGAACAACCACGGGGTACGAATAGATCTCATTGTAGTAAGTCGTGATTTCTTCGTATCAAGTGTAACAGAAGCAGCCGTTTGGCCTCATATCAAAGGATCAGACCATTGTCCGGTCACCATTCGCTTGCAAGAGAAAAGCGATACGGTTATCTGTGCTAAACGCTTGCCTTCGTTCTGCACACAGAATATGCGCAGATTTGGGTTCAGGCAGCAGTCACTGAGATCTCTGCTGGCGAAAAGGGAACAAGAAAGCTCACCTGCCATCGCACCATCTGCCAGTTTAGCTGGCAAAGTTCGAAAGCCTTCCAAACGGCCAGTAGTACGCAACGTTAGTGGATTCGGTCCAAACGGAAGCAAAGGCAACAAGTTACTGAGTTCTAGAAAACGAAAAGGGCGATATTCACAAACTTCGCTTCTGGCTTTGACACAAACGAAAGACACCATGAGACGATCTCAAGAAGAAGAAAAAGGTTCTATCCATCAGGGAGCTACTGAAACATATGTTTCTGCGAAGGACAAAAGCGATCGGTTGCAGGGCAGTGCTGAAGCTGATTACGGCGATATTACTACAGAGGAGCACCAAGAGCACGAACTCGCGAATCGACGCAAAGTCAAATCTCAAGCATGGCGGAAGTTGCTAACAGGACCGCCCCCTACACCACGTTGTCGTCATGGAGAGCTTTGCGTGGTGAAGAAAGTGAGTAAAAGTGGAGAAAATAGAGGCAAGACATTCTTCTCTTGTCCTTATCCAGCAGGAATCGGCAAGACCGCAAACTGCAACTTTTTTCAATGGGCCCCGTTCAGAGCCGGATTCGAACCAACGTAAAACCGAAGGCACGACATTCTGGGTTGATAGTATGTAAATCAAGCTATCGACGATATGATGATTCACCCTGATAATACTCTGATTGCGGACGGAACGAAGCTGCACGGGGATGCTGCTGCGGAGGTGAATTTGCGTTGTTTCGCAAATGCCCGTCGAACCCCTCCCTCTGGTAAGGTCGAGGACCATAGTCTCCCTCTGGATAAGGACGAGAGGGTCGATCTTGGTGGTAATATCTATTACCAGAGTCGCCGTGTTGTGAAGGATAACCACGGTAATCATGTGAAGGGGGCATGGGTGGACGGAACGGGGCGTCGTTTGCAGGGAAAGGATAGTTCATGGGGTGGGGAGGGGGGCGATTGTGGTGCATACCACCTCCATTTTCGAATTGCCGTTGTGGGGATACGTTCGGGTGATACTCTGCGTTACGGGGCAAGTTCGGGGCTCTTCGCGAATGGTCATCAGGGAAGTCGTGCGGAGTTCGAGATTCGTAGTAAGGTTGTCGTTGTCCAAACTGGCCGTGATTTGGTCCGGGTGGGTAGGCACGACGATCATACGAACCTCGATCGTCGAACATTTGTCGATCATTCAAATGATGTGATGAATAAGTTTCGTTATGATATGCTTGTTGCTGTGTGTGCATGGGCCGATTGGAGTGACGGTGACTGCCTTCTTGATTGTGCGAGGGATAACCGTACTCATGACGACCGGTATGCACCTCATGTCGGGGCAGGTCGTGTTGAGATTGATACCGGGGTTCGTTGTTACTGTGATTTGCATCATCATGTGCTTCGATTCTTTGACGTTTTAAGCCCTGTGAATCTGTCTGCTGGTCCGTCTCTTCATGTATGAGTGTTGTCTGATCATTCTGGTCGTCTTCCTGTTCGGAGTCAACTACCTGAACTTCCTCTTCATCATCGGTTATGTCATCATGTCCCTTCTTTTTTGTGCGCTTAAGTCGTTTCTCAATGCGCTTCCTCTTGTTCTCCCGGCGTGTACGAAGCACGTCCTGTTTTTTGCGCTGCGCTAAATTTGCCTGTTCTCTCTTCTTTTCCTCTCTTGCCTGTCTTCTTTTGCTTCTTTCGTAGAAGGTATCATTTGCACCAACGACATCATCGTTTCCACTTTCTTCAATTGGACGATATTTCTCTTGTGCTCTGTGCTCTTGACGACGCTTCAACTCTTTGATTTGACTGAGAACTTTGCCTATATCTTTCTTCCTTAAGTCCTTTCTTCTCTGTGCAGCCCACTTCTGTTCCGTAAGCCCTTCGGGCCTTTTAGGATTTTCTTCTTCCAAATCATTTTCTTCGATATCAATGGAGTCCTCATCGTTGATCCTCATCTTCGACAGCCTTCGTGTTGCGGCAGTGGTGCGTCTTCGGCGTGTGGGGGGGTGAAGCGAGGTGCGTATAACCACTGGTTTGTGCGCACTTCGATCGAGATCCGGGCCGAGAGATGTGCGTCCAAGCGAGAAGGTATCATTTATTGACGGAGCTTGGGGAGCTCTGTGTGGAGCAGTACTGACAAACGGCTGCGCTTTTTGTTTGGGAGGAGCTTCTTCGAGCCCAAGCTCCACTTTATAAGGAAGGCTGGGTTGAACACCAGTGGCAAGCGCGCAGTTGGTGACCGATTTCGCCTTAACAAAAGGGTCATCCGCTTGTTTGTTTGCATGCACATCAAACACTCGAAGGAAGAGAGGGGTTATTCTGACAGGATTTTGCTCTATTAAACGTTGTTGCAAAGAACTTTGAAGATCTACAGACTGCTCGAGAAGAGGCATCGGTTCAGGGAGAAACGAAGCTGCTGTCGCTTTACCCCATCCCGACAGTTCTGTAACAGCTTGTTTTAGATACCGTTGCAGCTCCCCACTGGGGCGATTTAAGACCGCGTTTCGTATATGTTTGCCATGTTGAGATTCAGGCTGAGAGAGGATGTCGTCAGCAGCCTTCTGGGGCGACGAGCCAAGCGGCGCTGCATTCATGACGCGTTCGAAAAGAGCTCGATAGCGCTGATGGTTGAGCAAAACGCACGCGAATCAAGCGCGAATGTATGCTTCGTAAACTACCAAGGGGAGGGAAGTCGCTCGTTGGCATAGCCGACTGCAGCTGCTGCCCTCCTCTACAAGGAGTTCATGGAGGTGCAAAACGCGCAAACGAAGGTCGGAACGTTAACGCTCTGAGCGCCGCCAACGCTCGAATGGAAGACTGAGGACGAGGGTACAGAAACCGCTCAGCTCTCAGAAAACGAACCTTGGAGCCAGGAGCTCAAGCCGTCGAGAAGATCGGTAGGGTGTCAGGGCTGCTCACAGAAAAAGGATTGTATCTTATGCCCCACACTGTCGCGCACTTCGGCCTCGATCCCACGTTGGCGGGTTGCCGCCATTCGTGATGTCACTCATCGAGCGTTTTGTTTATAATTTGGAAATGGGTCACCTCATGCTCTGGATCACTCTAATTTCCAAGAATTTTTTTCCAACGGTAAAAATTGTACACCTTTCCGTTTCGAGCCAAACACGCATGAACTTCGTGTTCACGTCTTGTTCTTCGTGGCTCAACACCGACAACACCGGTCAAGAAGAACGAGTTTATCTATATCCGCACCCCGGAGAAAGGATAGCCAATGAGAATCTTAAGCCGTTCGAAACAATCATATACAAGAAAAAATCATGGGAATCATGATAAAGTACGGTAGAAGTGAATCCGAGGCTGTACGACGGTTTACCTTTTTACCTTTGTACCTTGCTCAACTTTGGAATTAGCTCAGGATGAAATTGCGCTACATATTTCAACCTCTTCCACAAAATCTCACCAGTGTCAATGTCCGGCCCACGTATTACTTCATCATCAACATTTGTTCTACTTATTACTGGTGTGAACGCAGCAGAATGGGGAGAAAAATGCAACCTTGCAAGCAACACAACTACAAAATGTCTTGTACTGGCCGATTTCCATATAGTAGCGGCGCAGTCGGGTCTATTCGTTTTATTGGGAGGTAACACTAGACTCTTGAACAACCATTTGTTTTCGTCAAAAGCCCATCTAAAATGCCTTGGGATTTGGATTAAGAGGCTGTTCCTCTTCATGTAATGCTGATGACAATCATAGAAGTAGAATTCAAGACCTAGATTAACTTCTTTGTAATTCTCTGTTCCCAAAGAGTGTGACAATAGTTCTCCTACTTTGTTGTCAATGTCACTCCTAGCGCGTAATTGCTGCGTTCACTATTCATCCATCACAGAGAATCACGAAGCTTTTCTTGTGAAGGGGTGATTCGCTAATTCAAATTCGTCGTGGAAGCGGTGTACCTCAGTCGCCAGCCAGGCAACTCCCAGATACCTTCTTTCTGTACTCACACTGCGTCCAAGAAAGTTATGTAGGTCTTTTGTGTTGATGAGAGTCGCTCACTGGAACTCTTCGTGGAAACGGAGCAAACCTATTCCCACGATGAATTGCGTATCAACAAATCTCTGCCAGGACCCATGCAGAGTACAAGGCCACCCCCCACATTTGTTCATCCCGGTGCAGAAGGACTTCCGTTGTTTCATCGCTATCTCTCTCTTCACCTCTCCTCTCTCTCTCTCATTCTCTCTTTCTGTTCGTCTATCTCGATTGCTCTTAGAGAACTCTCCTTGGTAAGTTACTCAAAATGAAGCGCGAAACGTCCATTTCAGAAACTTATAGTCTGCTCGAAATCAAGGAAGAGCCAGAGCTTCTTCCTCCAGCTGAAGACGGCGTCGCTTGGGAAGCTCGTCAGCAGTTCTTGGGGGTCATGCACTGCGAAGAGGCAGCATACCCCGAATCCAGCGAAGAGGAGGTAAGTTTCTCTGGTAGAAAGCGAAGGCGGGCAGATGACGAGAGGCCGGGCAAGAGACGCCGACTGGACCCCTTCGAGCCCCTAGAGCACAAAGGGTCCCCCTTTTCGCTTCCATTCGTTATAGACTTCCCCTTGAACTTGTATCCCACGGTTGAATCGATCACCCGTGGGATTGCAGAATTGACCATTTCTTCGCCACCTCCACCTCCGGAGGTGGAATACTTTGCTTGCTTTTAGGGCTTGGATGTATCGATCATAACCTACTCACGTTGGTGAACAATCCAAATGGCCATCGAAGTGAAGGGCGTCAGGTGCGGAACAAGTAGGTGCTTTCCTTCTGGAATCCAGATTGGTAATCACATGGAATCATTTGAGATGAATGAATTTTATGCAGATTCTTGGTCAAGACTCTTTATGAATTCCAAGTACTCCCTTTGCTCATTTGTGAGACCATCACCCCCTTTCGCGGCATGATCGGCAATTGCTTTTTGCACTTCATCAGATTCAAGCACATTCTTCGCCGCATCCATCCAAAACTCAGTTTCCTTCCGTGGGTCACGTCCAAATGCATCCTGACATGAGAGCTTTGGTTAGAGTTCATGACAAGAAATAGCGATGCAAGATTCAACGTACCATATCCGAGTGCGGGTCAAATCTGTACTTGAAGCGCCGTTCTTCTTTCTCTTGCTCTGGTTCGCGCTTGGGGTGTTCATCCCCTTGATCTGAGTTCTGTTCTATGCTTAAGAGTACCCGTCGTCTTTTCGTCGTTGTGACATGATACGCACGAGGGCCTCGGGATGACTGCATAATCCCTGTTGACCACAAGCAGCTTGACCAATTCCATGAGCTTGGAAAAGGGCTCAAAAACGCCTCCGTGGGTGTCTTATTGCCTTCCAAACAACGTAATCTCATATTGTCTGGAAAAGATACTGCATTTAAGGTCTTGGTACGTTGTTTCCTCGGTTAACTACTGCAAGGCATGGGTGTTCGCTCGAGGGAAATCCAAAAAGCCGCAGTCAGTGCAACGCGTTCCTGCTTAGATGTTGGTAGTGAGGTTAAGAAGACGAGATTATGAGCACCAATACACATTAGCAACAAATCTGGTTCGGGGAGGAAGGTTATCTTCTGGCTGACAAGATTTCACTGGGCGAAATTCGTGGGTGAGTGATGAGAGGAGAATCACTCAATACTGCATCTCCAATGGATTCTGAGAACCTATGGTTTCACCCGTTCTGCAAGATCTTTACAATCGTTCAACAAAAAGCTCAGCAACGGCTAATTGAGACGAGATGTGGGGAGATTTCGAGGTCTTTTGAAAAGTGCGCCATCGGCAGCTGCCCTCAGATATTCCGATTTCTCAAAGGAAAAAAAGAAAAGATCTCTGCAAATCTACCGAAGGCACAACGGTATTCGTCGTACATCACCCTTCTCGACAAGGTTGGCAAAAACTACGACGAAACAGTTCTGGAGTCTCATAAGCGTTGAAGAGGAGCTCGAGCTGAATTGTTCAAAACCGATCAAGGGAACTGATAGTGAGATGCAAAGCTTTATACCGCCGATGTTTTCCATCCGTCCGGGTCTGTCAATGGAGTGTTGCGACAAACCAGTGCCACGTGCTCGCCGCCTAAGCCTCCCAACTCTACGGGAAAGACGATACTTGGAAGATATGCATATAGAACGGGCGAAGGGGAGACCTGTTAAGTTTGCAAGTAAGGAAACTTTCAATCTTATGATCTGGCCTTTAACTGTGACAAAGCCGCAAGATGACAGATACGCATTTTCCTTTGCGAAGTTTATGGAGAAGATTAACGAAGAACAGGCCTTCGAACGCCAAGAACTGGAGTTTGACAGCGCGCGTACTTCTCAAAACTCTCTGAAAGAGCAACTTGAGGGAGATAGCCTTCACTTCGGAAATGAACATACGCTCGCGGAAGAAGAGGACGATGATCCAGAGCTTAGTTGCTGTCCAATTCGCTTTGAAATTCCCAGTTGGGCTTACGTTGTTCGTGTGAGAGCGCCTAAAAGCGTTCTGGGGAAACGTGCCGTTCAACGAAATCGAGCGAAAAGACGTATACGTGCTGCGGCCGCACAGATTATGCCTAACTATGCCAAACGGGGATATGAGTACATCTTCTCTGCTCTTCCAGAGAGTCTAACCTCCCCATTTTCAGTAATTTTGGCAGACATCGAACAATCGTTGCACAGTACGTGGTTATGGACTAATCATCTGAGAGACGACGAACTTAGGAGGGAGATGTATTGCAAGCGCTAACATCCCTTCAGTGGAAGAGCTGGCTGTATCAACAAGCTCCTCGTTGACCAGATCGGTATTTGTTCCTCATTTTTGATGCCCTCAGGACCAGTATATTCCTTTTTGCTCTCACTTTCGTGAACTCTCGAGTATTATAATTTACTTCGAGTCTAATGCTTGAAAGTCGTTTTCATATCAGAGCGTCAATCGAAGGCAGGAAAGGGGATTGTCGGTGTGAGAACCACGAAGACTTGGTTCCGGAGCTCTAACGACATCTGGAAGCGAACTAGCTAGACCCTACTAACGCCTCAACATCAGCTACTTCTTTCACCACATCTTTTGAAAGCACTTCTGGGGATTGCATGGGACTTCCGACGACAACATCGTCTTCAATGCGCATTCCAATCCCTCTATATTGTACAGGAGCAGATATATCGTCCGCACGGCAATACAATCCTGGCTCAATAGTGATGACCATGTTCTCTTTCAGAGGTGTCGATTTTGCCACACGGTGTGTATCATGGACATCCATGCCAAGATAATGTCCAATTGCATGTGGAAAGTACTTTGAGTACTCTCCAGTCGTAACCGCACTTTCCAATGTGTGACCCTTCATAAATCCAAGCTGCATTAGTCCATCAGTTAAGCGGCGCACGGCATACAGGTGAATACCGTCTAAAGAAACTGGGTTTCCTTCAACAGTACTTCCCTCCTTGGCAAGTGCAATGCATTGCTTCTGAACATCCAAAACTAGCTCGTACAAGTCCCTCTGAGGCGCAGAGAATGAACCAGAAACAGGCCATGAGCGGGACACATCCGAACAGTACCCATGCACTTCGCATCCTGCATCCACCATGACGAAGTCTCCACTACTCGCAATGCTGTTGTTAACCATGTAATGCAATGTAGTACTATTGGAGCCACTAGCAACAACAGATGGGAATGCCATACGAAATGGACCGCGAGCCTTGCAGTTGTATTCGATAGTTGCTTCGATGAACTTTTCCTCTATTGATTTGTTGATCCCGTTTAATTTTGTCTTCGCCATGGCATCTGTCAGAGCTGAAGATATCGTCTTCGCAGCTAGTCGCAACAGCTCAAGTTCAGCTTCAGATTTAATTACCCGCTGCCTGTTGACGAACGACTTCGGGGTTTTATCCATGCTCCATTTCGAAACGAGAGCTCTTTGATCCTCAGTTTCTAACTGTTGTAAGGCGGACGTTATCGATGGATTTATAGAAGGTTCAAAGTGAAAAGCTTGTATCTTGGGTAGAACTAACGATACATACTCCGCAAGCTCTTTGGTCATTTGAACCTGATCAACACCAAAATATGCACGAACTTCATCACCGGTGCCACACAAAGGACCTTCCCAAACTTCGCGAGATGCATCTCGTGGTTCCACAAAGAGAATAAAGCGCACATTCTCATCAAAACGTTCTGCTACCAAAAATGAGCCTGGCTCTGTGATTCCGCATAAATACATTAGGTCCGTGTTATGATGATATAAATAAGGGACATCCTCTGACATAAACATCTGCGGGTTGGATGGAAATATGGTGATTGATTTGTTCGGCAACTCCGCAGCTATTCTTGCTCGACGTTCCAGATATTCTATTCGAGTTATTCCCGGAGTCACTTCGCTAGAAGACATAAGATGTGCATGTGTATGAGAAGTGGGTTGTGACAGCGGTCGTTCTATGCAAAAATTCGCCCAGTGTGGACTAGGAACGGTTGTCGTTCCCGTTGAGCGCATAGAACGCCACGCTCGGGCGCCAAACGACCGGGGCTTGCATCGTGAGATTAACCTAGGGAGTAGTGTCATGAAGATCAGACCAAAATTCCAAAGCAGCCAACTTGCTGCGTGGAAGTGCCACCAGTTCTATGCCTTCTTCTACACGTCGAGGAACGCAGATGGGAAAGAATTTTTGGATTCGGTCGTTCTTAAGGTTCACCGATAGAAGTTTTGCACAGACATAGCAGAGGGGAGGAGACAAGCAGTCTGGATCACTTCATCGAATTTCCGTGGAGGTGAAGCCTTGAGGGCAATGCTGAAGATCAAAGTCTGATGTCCCAAGTGAAGGAACGGCGAGCACAATGCATCGAGCGATACACGTGTGGGAAGATGCAAAAATGCGTTGTGTTTTCTTCACACCTGTTTGTCAATCGCTTGACGAAGGGAGTGGACAGCCTCGGGCGACAAGCCGTTTAATGATGTCTGCGCACAATTCGTTTGTCGAGGCGTCTGTTTCGGCGGTACTACGGAGGTTGTCGAATCCAGGATCATCAAAAACACATTTCATGGCTTCAAATGCTCGGAGCAGAGCACTGCAAAGACCTTGGTTTGACTCATGAGCCCCCATATAGCAACCACCGAGGCCAGACTTGTGCAGCTTGTTGCGCGATTTCCGAGCGGTATTGAACTAGATGGATTAGACGAAATAAAGGGGAACGCTACCTACGAAGGTAGTTTCTTCCAAGAAGTGCTACAAGGATAGATACGCGAGAAGTAGAAAAGCAAGTTGACATTCTCACGACAACCAGCGATGGATGAACCGCTCGGGATTTCAAGGAAGTCTTCCTCTACAGCATAAATACAACCAAAATTTCTGGACTTTTTCAAATCTCTCGTGAACTTGTATCGCTGCTCGCGCCGACACCAGCGGATTCCTGTGGTTTTTGTGAGCAAGAACGATGACCGCTCGTCGCTCGTTGAGAGTCGACTGCGGTCGAGGGCTTTATTGCAATGTGGCACTCGTGTCCACGTGCGTGAGGACAGTTTTGAACTCAAAACTCTCCATTCGCTCCCTTCCAGCTCTCACGCCTCGTCGCATCTTGAACTCCTTCTGGTCTGGCCTGTTTCGGCTTGAGTCACTTACCTCATCCCAGATCGTTTTAAGAGCTTATAAAAAGATGGCACAAGCAGTTTCATCTTCGAACATGGAAATCGATACTCCAGCGGGACCGGCCCCAAGACCGGTTGATGAGAAACAGAAACCACGCTTCGAGATCAAAAAGTACAACGCGGTTGCCCTCTGGGCATGGGGTGCGTAACTCCTCTGATCACTCACCATTCAAAAGCATTCCAAAACTAACCTTTTTGTTTGCTCCGCTTTCTTTTGTTGTTTCAGACATGGTCGTTGATAACTGTGCTATTTGCCGCAACCACATCATGGACGCTTGTATTGAATGTCAGGCCAAACAAACGGCTCCGGGTGGGGAAGACTGCAATGTTGCTTGGGGCGTTTGCAATCATGCGTTTCATTTCCATTGCATTTCGTAAGTTTCTCTTTTCCCAATCTGCATGCGAAGCTCAATTCTCCTGCTAACATGTATTTGTTGTACAACCCGTAAAAGGAGGTGGTTGAAGACTCGAGAGGTATGCCCCCTGGACAATTCCGAATGGGAATTCCAGAAGTACGGTCGTTAATCGAACTCTCTGGGTTCAGTTTTTTACCTCTCCACGGTGAAATATACGACACAGTTCATGGCATAGTTTTCCTTGTTTTGTAGTACTTGCTTGGGCGCCCGACGAAGACTTGTGAAACTAAATGCCGCAAGACTTCTCTTTGTAAACTTATCATGTCACTTTTTGATTCGTATTGAAGCCTCGGACTGGGAAGTGTGCTGAGGGCCGTTTTCGAGCAAAGCTCTCGTTTGCAAACCACTCTGTCTTTTCCACTGAGCAAATCTTCAGCAAAGACATGCAAGACAAACGACAAGACGCTTGTTTTGTTGACAAGAACTACAACTTCCTGTTCGCAACTGAAGTGTTTCTAAAAACCAGTCGAATTCGATTTTGCAATGACCCATTAGTCTCCGCAGCGCTTCTCGAGTCTGCTTGAGAAGAAAGTTCTTTCAATTGCTCTAGCATTCTCGAACCTAAGTGTTCAAAGGCAAAAGAGCAAGAAAAATGCAAAGCTTCACAAAATGCGAAGCACGGTTTTCTTGGACCCAACCTTTATCTGTGTTATGTGCTCTGCATCTGTAGACTTGATTTAACATCTTCATAGCCAGTGACTAGTCTGCACGTAAACGATCTAGTGGTGCTTCCGCAATGTATGCGATCGACTGCCTCGAGTTCTTCGGTGAGCTTGTTTTCCCACATGTGCGGGCTAATACCCCTACTGATTGCCGGGGCGAAGTGGGGCCCAATGGCAAAATAAGGCGAATACTTTCGTACAAGGGTATTCAAATTTCAAACCCAAAGGGCTAGCTAGCAATAGCCTTATCGGACCTACTAAAGGGAGGGCGCAACTGTGGTGTAGATTTAATGCACAACATACAACATTACGAATAGCTGTTGACGTCTTGTCGAGATGCCCTGGATACAAGCGAGGGTGTGAAGGAAACGCCTAATGTTTGCTCGTGATTGCCATTTCCTTGTTCTCGAGCCGAGTATTCACATATCGTAACAACTTTGTAACGTGCTGAATGCGTTCGCGATGAGTGCTCGCGATGATTTGGTGGCTTGGATGAAAACAGAGCTTCCTCACGTCAAAGTACCAAGCGAAGAAACTCTAGACGCCTTAACCAAAGGTAAACATGAGAAAGATCTCTGGGAGAAGGTGACGAAACGAGTTCGAACAGAAGCGCATGCGAAAGAAATTCGTGCATTCTTAGCGTTGACCGCCGAAAATGATCGATTCGTACCATCATCGAATGAGCAAAAAGAACTTCAACAAGTACTAGAGGAAACGAAGCGCGTCGAAAAAGACATATCGCTCTTACGTGAGCAGCTAGAGGAGGTTGATGAAAAGGAAGAAGGGGATATCACGGCAACCGAAATTGATGAGGCAGTGATGGATGGTGTGCTGCACATCGTCACAGATCAGGAAGAAGAGCTCACCCAGCTGTTGGGATTACTACAACGCTCTCCATGGGGGGACGGAGGAGACTCGAGCGATTCAGAGAGTGAGGACGAGAACAAAGGAACGAGAAACTCAATCGAAATGGCTGTACGAAAGTGGTGTCAGAAGGGCGAAACTGAGTGGAACATAGCCGAGAGCGAGCTTCAGATGGTTCTAAGCGAAGGTTGGGGTGCTCGAGTGGGTGCAGCACTCCTCTTACTCTTGCGAGAAAGCGAGGCATCGCTCGCGAATACAGTTGGTGCACAGGGCAGCTCCGCAAGATCAGGCGCCGAAGAATTAGTACGAGATGCACAATTACGAGCATTCTCTCGTCTGCGAACTCTTGAAAGAGAGCATCGAGCAGCTGAACAACGCGCGAAGACAATGAAACAGGGCGTGGAGAAATCAAGAGTATTGTGGGCTCAGATTGAGGCGGAACGAGCTGCTTTGGCGTTCGCATCGAAACCCAGGCCAATGAATACTGGTGCGGCGGCCGAACGACGTGCTAAACGAGCAGTACGTCGCGGAAAGGACGTTGTGAAAGAATTGGAAGACTGTGCGAAAGAACTTTGTATGGGAAGTTTAACAGTGCTCAAGACCGCTTCCAGAGATATATCAGATGTGACGAACAGCAGCAAGCGACTAGAAAGCGACTTGCCTTGCGCTGCAGATGCCGCAGAGAACATGCTCAAACATGTTGAGCAGGAGTTGAACAGCGAGAATCGCCAAAACGATCCACGACAGACTCTCGTCCCTGTCCGCACATTAACCAAACAACCTGTCGAAATGCACGGCATACAGGAAGTGCGTCGTATGGAGCTACAGCGATGGCACGACAAGAATGCTCGTGTAGTCACGGGCCTTTCGGCGCGCAGCGAGGTTCTCTGCGAACAGCGTGCGCACGCTGTGCGGGAGCTGGTGAGCGTGTGGCTCCCGCGATTGCAGCAGGCTGTGCGGGAGGGGGATCGTTGGCGCGAAGAAGAGGTGACGAAGGTAACGCAGAGCTTGAGCGAATTAAGTAAACAGCCCGGGCGAGATGCGGCACCGTGGCTGTTCGAGACTTGAGGTTGGCTGACGGGCACTGTGAATGGGCGCGCTGGGAACTTTTTTGGATACGGCGCGTGGCGTGGTGCCAAGTGTGGAGGGGCATGTCCGTTGGGCGCTGCTCGCCGGTCGTTGCTCCCACGCCCATGGTTGACGTGATTAGCCATTGAGTTGCACGTGGACGCATGATGGTTTCTACGACGCTTGACAGGTCAAGAGTCAGCTTTGTTGCGGTTAAAAAGCCGGCAAGCTCTTATTTCCCAGCGCATACAAAACTAAACAACCTCGTTCCACGGCTCTGAACCGGCGTGCGTGCTGTGGGTGAGCCTGTAACTTCGTCCAGCTTTTCGGATCACACGCGCTAGTGGCTAGTCTCTTCACTGTCACTAAAGAGTTAGGCTCTAAAGCTCCGATCAATACTTGAATCCCGTCTTCTCTCGACGAACTTATTATATCCTTGGTCTCTCCGGGATCGCTGCACAGGTACATCCACATCGAATTTGCTTGACTGCAACCATGTCGTCCGCATCCACTGATCAGCAGCGCCCTCCGATGTCAGAGATCTTCAAGAAGGCTGGGAAGAGAGCTATAGGTGGCGGTATTCCAGGCGCTGCTGCCATGGCTGCCCAGGTAGTCACTCTCATGCCGCTACGCTCTACCATGAACTATCAGTATCGCTATGGAAACTCCACTACCTCCACGGCTATTCGTACGCTCTACGCTGATGGCGGTGTCCGTCGATTCTATAGAGGAGTGATGCCAGCCTTGTTTCAAGGACCGTTATCTCGTTTTGGAGATACTGCTGCAAATTCTGGTATGCTTACCCTCCTTGACTCGTTCGATAACACTAAGAACTTGCCGGTTGGTGTTAAGACCGCCGCTGCGTCAAGTACAGCTGCTGCGTGGCGCATCTTTCTTATGCGTAAGTTGTTGCCAGTTTCTTTTGTATCCCTATATACGCTTTTGGCACTGACTTTGATTTTCTTTTAATCAGCTATTGATGCCATGAAGACTACTTTGCAGGTTGAAGGCGCAAAAGGATTAACCGTCCTCAGGGGAAGAATAGCTCAGGGAGGTCCACTCGTTCTTTATCATGGTGCCCTTGCGACATACTCAGCAACTTTAGTTGGACAGTAAGTTAATTATCATCATCGAAGCCTTTGTTTCCACGATATCGCTCAAGCTTCTAACCTCTTACAACGAAATAAGCTTCCCGTGGTTCTTTACGTTTAACACTCTTCAAGAGTATATCCCGAAGCCCGATCCGGACAGAACCTTCCAGAAGTTTGGTCGCAATGCCTTAATTGGTTTTAGCTCTTCAGTAGTTTCCGATTGCTGTAGCAACAGCTTGCGTGTCGTGAAGACCACGAAACAAACACACCAAACTCCAATTACATATCCCCAGGCCATTAAGATGGTCTTGGATGCCGACGGACTCGCAGGCTTATTTGGTCGTGGGTTACGTACCCGAATCATTGCTAATGGGTTCCAAGGACTGACGTTCTCAGTTATCTGGAAGGCACTGGAGGAGAAGTGGAACAAAGCCTACAACTGAACACTCTCACGTCCTTCCTTTTAACGGGCTAAGCATATCATGTGGCACCACTTGCATGTATTTGTGTCGGATCTCCTCGATATCTGTAACCATATCATGCTTTCGTATTGGGTTGCGTAGCAAATACGCAGGATGGAATACGGGCATTATCCAAGGTTCTGTTCCACCTCCGTACCATTTACCTCTGACTTTTGTGATACTGACGGGTCCTAGCATTGCTTGCGCTGCCACAGCACCAGCAAGCACAATGATGGCAGGTTGGATCAAACGTATTTCCTCAAGAAGATAGGGTTTATAGTACTGCATTTCAGCAGGGTTCGGTGTCCTGTTCTTGCAAGGTCTTCTCTTCACTACGTTTGTCACGTAAATCTGTGTCTCAGTGTTGAATCCTCCATAGTCGAATATCTTGTCCAGAAGTTCTCCTGCTCGACCCACGAATGGTTTTCCTAACTTGTCCTCCATTTCACCAGGCGCTTCACCGATGATCATTAGCTTAGCTGTCTCAGATCCCCGATAAGTTACGATTCGCCCACCCTCGCTTTGGAGAGGGTCGTTTTGCAACACCTGCAAAGCTTGTATTAGGTCTTCGTGAGAAGTGAAGCGTATGTCGTTTTTAATGGTCGCATTCTTAACTTCCACTTCTTCAAGGCCTGTGTTCTTGATGTCTTGATCCGCAACCCTCTTTCGGTTCCTGACCCTCCTGACTTCCGCAGCTTCATCAGCTTGTTTATTTGTGTGTTTTGTTTTCCTACCGACTCTCTTCTCTGTCGTATCCATTTGCACAGCCACATCTTCTTCAGAATTGGTAGTTTCGTTCATCAATTTGGATGCCTTTGAAGATTGGCTGCTTAATCTTCGGGAACGGGCTACACGGTATTCGTAAAACGGAGATGGTTTGAATATTGCTGCTTTAGTAACCTCGTTGGTATCTGAACTCATATACCATTTCCCAAGTTTGCCACTAGCTGACGTTTCGAGGCTTCTCAATGGCAACCCTGACCTAACGATCCTCGCAATCGTCGGGGCTGAAATGAAACCCAAACCAAGTGCTTGTTTTGACGAACTCATTTTCCCCAGATCAACGTGAGAGGAGCAATATCCGACCGACGTGCAACGCGATTCAAACGGCTCTGATGGTTGCATGCATGAAAGAAGGAACCTAAATCCCGCCTAGTCTACTGTAGTACAGTATCAAAGGGTATCTCACCAGTACATACGAAGGGTAGATAGTCGTGCCTGTGGGGTCACTTTTTTTTTTTCTCAATGATCTACTGCGCATCTGATACAGACGCGCATGTAGAGTGTGTTTAGAATCATACAGACAACTTCCAAGTTGCCTAACATTACTCGACGGTTTTGTCAAGCGGTAAGTGTTGTCGGTTCGCTGATGAGAAACAAGAAGAGGGGTATCGCGACGCTGCCTTCACATGGGTCCTTCACGCAACCTTTTTAACAATAACCCGCAGAAGCCAGGCTGCCTCGCTTTACATTGGCAGATGCCGGACTGGTTTCTTAGTGCCATGGGGCGTCACTAGATTAACGCTAGGGCTGAGTAGAGCATGATTTGTACTATCTTTTCTATTGTTCGGGATGCGTCCTTTCGTATCATCTTCCAATGGAATTCCGCTCATCTCCATGTATTCGTTCCTTTCGAAATGGGAGTGGGAAGAGGTGATTCTCTCGGCGAGAGTGATTCCAAAGATTGCGGCTCTGGAGCGAATTGTGTTGGGGTGGACAAGGACAAGGCTGAAAGTGATGTCATGGTGGTTTGTAGAACACCAGAACATGACAGGGGTGTGGCAACAGATTCGATGGAGTTCGTCGTTAATCTCTGTTCATATTTCTTCAAGTTCACGATCATAGCGCTGACATCATCTCGAGCTCCTTTGGCCTGAGCCGTATCCAATACCATCTGGACTGCCAGCCTTTCCCCCTTGGCGTAGTATTTTCTTGCAATTTCCGCAACCTCTTCATCGCGTAAAACATCCCACACCCCATCGCTCGCTATAACTACGGCCTCGAAGCCGCTCAACTGAACTTCATTGATCTCCGGCTCAGCAAGTACAATTGTTCTTTGTTCCACGTCCCCGATCGATCGCGTCAGGGACAGAACCCCATTTATTCTTCCTTTGAAGAAGTATCCGCCTTCGCTCAAACACCTAGTTTGCTCGGCAGTGTTTGATTCTCGATGGTCTTCAGATAAGCGCTTTACTTCCGTCTTTCCGAAGGCAATAACGCGTGAGTCTCCAACGTATGCGATGGTCATGGTATCGCCAGCAAGGGCCACTACCGTTGCCGTTGTTCCACAAAGACCGCCAAGTTCCTTGTATGCAAGAGGAACATCTGTACGTGGTAGGGAGTGATCAGACATTGAGGAAGTTTTTCTAGATCTCGATGGAACAGATCCGGAGGCTACGAGGTGCAGATGAAAGAGTGTGTCATCCATTGCGAGAAATGCGGTTCTTAAAGCAGCCCGCAAATCCCCGCATCTTCGGTACGCGCTTAGAGTGTAACCGAATAATCGCTCGCTCGAGAGATCGGCTGCCTCTACCCCACCGTGCCCGTCGAAGACACCGAACAGAGATACAAGTGGCCTAAGTCCTCTTTGGGCAAGTTCTTTCACGGCAAATCTGTCCTCGAGGCTATGATGACGACGTCCTCTTCTCGCTTGGGCGGCATATACCTCTCCACATGCCCGCAGCTCAGCTGGCGATTGATCTTTCGAAGAAGTCCCCACCGGCGAAGTTTTGGGCAGCCTCAGTTTCGGGGGACGGGGTGTCAGTCTTCGTGAAGTAGAATCACCAGACGGGCACTTAGCCAAGCTTTGTAGGCGGTATGGTTTAATGCTTGCTTCTCCATTTTCGTAAGAATGCGAATCTTGAAGGGATTGGCAGTTTCTGGCTTTCGGCGGTGAAGATGATTTATCCATGTGTCTATAACAGATGGCCCGGGATGGAAAAGCGTGAACCGTTACTTGAGGGAACGAATGTTTTCAGACTTCCAGACTCGAGCGAAGAATAATCCTGCTTATTCAATAGACACCGATCAAAGGGTTCTGCTCAGTTGAGAACCGCGATTTCTGACGCCCTTCAGTCGAACAGGGCCCGCGTGCTCCAAGTTTTGCTTTGAGTAGTTAAAATGCCTATAACGAGAAAATGGACAGGAAAGTTTCTGGTACTCTGTAGCCTCTCTTATCGATTCCTCTACCGTACGAAAGACAAGTTAAGAATTGCTCTTCGGGTTTGTTAGCTGAGTTTGCTGGATGGCTACCTTCTGCAAATCCACGAACACTCGTCGCTGTAGCAACTTTTGCAATGCCTGCGATATTTATGCCGGCGAGAACTTTGAAAGCGTTATGATGCCCCAACGGTCAAGATCTGAATCGCTTTTTGAACCCTTGTGAGAACGAAGTTACTTCGCTTGGATACTTGATTGAAAACTCATTTTAGGTATCGTGAAGAACAGGAGTTGCTTTCATAAAGCGCTGAGTCCTATTTGTGTATTTCAGGAGTCTCTGCGGAACAAACGTTTGACCGAGAGTGTGGCGTTTTTTTCTTGTGTTCAAAGAGTACTCGAAGGGCACTCATTCGCGCAAAGAATGCCCTCAATGTAAGAAGATTTCCGAAAAGGTTGGCCTTTGAGCTCTCTTAGAATGCCACGCAAGAGGGCTTCAGGTACGAAGTGGTGATGTGTAAAACTGGCATTATTCCTAACGAACGAACGAACGGGACCTATATTTAGACATTGCTAACGAATGAATGAATGACTCGTTGTTCAACCAGTTTACTGTTTTCACGAACTGGAATATAAAGTTGAAGCAACCGCTTGCCATGAAGTCTTTTTCCGATATAAAATCTACGAAGATGATAAACGGATGGACGTTCAGGAATCAAGAACACAAACATTTCTGCTTTACACCTTGCCGCGCTCCGAATGAGTTAATTGTACAATTCGTTTCGCACAGGAACAGGGCGTAAAGACAAAGCAGACATCAAAGTACTTGCTCTGAAAGGGGCTGAATGGTGAGCACTGGAGCCATCACTAATGCGATAGGTTTAATTAAGACATGAAGTTGGCACGTTAAAGAGCTATCGTAACAAAGCGCTTTCAGTGCTTATTTCCAGAATCACTATACGATGATCACGTACATTAGAAGGCCGCCGAGGATGGAAAGCTTCCCTAACCACAACACATGTCTGTCGAAAACATGGAAAGAACTTCATTCATGAATTAGAGCCAATCCATCTCTTCTTCCAGATCGAACGAGAAGCCGTATTAAGTGTCATACAAGAGCCCTTGTTTAGGTGCGTAGTCTTTTTCTCGTTCCGCACAATTTTGTTCCTGACTGCCACCACAGTTCTTGGGCAGAGGTACCCGATTATGTCTATCTTCCATGTCTCTTGAAAACGCTCGTAATTTTGAAGACAAGTGCAAAGCATCTCAGCCCTTCGTAGCCTCCATCGGAGCAACCAGATCTTTGCTGTACTTTTGATATGTACAGCACATATCTTCCTGCCAGATACGAATCGACGTCGAGAACGATATCTTATCCGAATGCATGTATGTGGTTTTTGAAGGATACCCAGAACCTCTTCCATCGCGTTCAAGTTCAAATTCCTGATAATACGCAGCACTCGCGATTTGTATTTTCTTCTTGATTTCCAGTTCGGCTCTTGTGAGTCGTGTATTGAACTACACAAACCGTTGTGCACGGACGGTATGATTCTCGTCAATCTGGTTGCACCTTTGAAAACGAGGATTCGTTTGTTGCCATAGAAGTGTGATATGGACTTGGATTCGAGGAGCAAAGTCGAGAGAAGTGTTCTGACTGAAGAGAAGAACGCACGAGGTCTTCCACCAAGACCTTGGCCTAGCTCTACAACAGAAACAAGTCGGCAGTAGAAATGTCATAGTAAAGATCGTCGGAGCCTGGGCACCTTAAGAAGAACACGAGGCCTGTTGTACTTGCGGCAAAATAATTGAGAAGGCCGGAAGTGATCCATTCATAAAGTTAATGGAAGGACGGCCTCGCCTCAAATGATGAGAATATCATAAAGCGCTCACGGAAATAATTTGCGGCAGAAACGCGTCCAATGCCGAGAAAGGAAAAACGACTTGACATACGGAGGTATGTTCTGGAAGAAACCCTTTCAGGTTCTTCAAGTGAATCTAGTGATTCTGAATCAACTGGTTCACTAGTAGTGAACCAATGACAGGAAACTACAATTGCAAGTGGAAAAAGTACGATATACTTTCATCTTCTTGTTTCTTCTTTTCTTCTTTCTTCCTTATTTTGGACAACAGCCTCTAATTACGAAGCTGTAGTAAAACTTGAAACAAAGTTCTCTCTCCGCAGAAAGGCCAAAAATCTTCTTGTTTCGTTGGTCGAATTCGGTCAAAAGCAACTTTTGTATACATCTTCCACGGTGCATTGGTAATTGTGAACAAACATATGAACGAAAGAAGGAAGAAAAGCTACGCAACTCTGTGATATCATTTGGCAGCATAGTGGAAACGCCAGCTTTATCCGCAAGGCCTATTATGTTTTATCCTTTCTCATCAGTTGCTCTTTTCTTTTTTTCTGAATGTAGGAAGCTGATCAGATAGATATGAATGGCAAGTTGTAGTTAAGAACGTCGCCCCCTTGTTCCAAGGCTGTCAGAGAGAGAGAGAGCTAAGCCTGACAACCCTGACCAGGCGACGTTTAGGGCGATGTGGCTTCATGAGTGGGCCCACAGGAACTTGAAATCAATTGCTTCATTTCACCCTGATGATCAACCAGTGTTGAATCAACCTGCGTGGGTGACTTTCATGTTCTTCTCCCATCGCAAACTCAAGCCGTCATCAAGTGGCTTAAAGTTTGACTATAGCGGAGCTTGGATGAGCTAGAGAACAATTTAACCTGTACTTCGAATCATAAGAACTCCAGCAGAGTAACCACTTTGCTTATCAATGAAAGTTCATCACAAGCCAACTGTTCACTTTTATTCAAATTGTGGTAAGTTGTTCGCTTCTAACGCATCCAAGCGATTCTCAAGAGCAAGTCTTTCTGATTGAGGAATAACTGCGCGCTCAAGAACTTCTGTTTCGTGCCATGTCTTCCAACAGTCCTTGCAAATGGCCTGTTGACAGACTGAACACCATTGGCTTTGCCTGGAACCTCCTTTCTTTCTCACAGAATGTCCATTACGCTTCAATGTCAAACTGTAGGAGCACAGTGCGCAGTATAAACTCCTACCAACAACTTTCTTATGTGACTCAAGATTTGACAATCTTCGTAGCTTATCAGCGGGCCGATTATACTTTGCCACAACATCCTTGTGAAACAACTGTTGGATTGGAACCAGAGCTGGATTTGCGGCATCATTTGCCAACATCTGTGACACACAAGTGCTTGAAGTCTTTTCGCTTTGTAATCGCGCATTGAAACAACTCTTGAATTCTTTCGCAAGTTGCCTAGCATAGTCCTCGAATGTCTCGGTTGACGTCACGGCATGTCTCATGGTCCTATACCCTCCTAATTGTCGTTGACCTGATTCAAAAACATCCGGCAAAACACCTTTTTGTTTTGCGACAGATAGTCGATAAACAATAGCAGCGTTGTTAACCTGCGCTGATATTAAACGCCCGATGACACTTACAATAGGATTCTCAGAAGAGTTAGTGTACGAGAGAGACTTCATTGCCCTACTCAACTCGTCTACTTCACCCTTTAAATGATTCCAGAACACCAAAGCCGTCGGACGTATCAAACGAGATGGTGGTTGAGTTCCGTGCTTCGCAACCAGACTCCTATAAGCCTGACTTAGATTATAAAAGGATGCATACGAGTAAAGATCAGAAGCGTGTGAAACATGTAGTAAGTTGTCGTAGGACTTTGGAATATCTTCTGCAGGCCTGCCAATCCATTTAAATGCACTGCACCGTATTGCTTGTAAACAGTAGAGATAATCTGCTTTAACTGAGCAGGCAAAAGAAAGAAGCACGCAATATATGATCTCCCCGACCCCCACATTGCTTCCTTTGGCGACAATGAAAAGAACGTGATTCAAATCTAAGCATGCCACATGATGAAGACACTGTAACCGATAGTCACTCGAAGGTACCAGTTCGTGAAACAACATTGTAGACTCATTATTCAAGCCAACATCTTTAAGTCCAACAAGCTGGCCATGATCCTTAATACGTTCAAGAGATTCCTCGACAGTTCTTAGTGACGTCATCGTCTTGATCTCAACGGCGGAAACAATTATCTCACCTGTAGAGGATCGTAGACCCGCAACTGCGTCTGGACTGTCCGAAAGTAGTGGAATTGATTTAGAAGATATGAGACCGGTTGTACTAATATATTAAACATCGTAACACTCGTTTTCGTCCACGTCGTCGTAAGATTCACAAGGGTAGTAGACTCCCCTCTTCTCAAAAAAGCTGCAAAGATTCTGCAGCACTGGTGCTTCATTGATAGATCCTTCTCTCATACCAGCAGTTAAAACGAGTGGCTTCATGACCCACGCATCCAAGGACTTTCGATAGAGGCGTTCGAGCAACTTAGATTTCAAAGCAGCTGATCGTTGATCATTGTCCTGTTCCTCAGCAATGTTCACATCGATTGTTACCCGTCCTTCGGCAATATCACCCCGTAGTTTTATAATATTCTCTTCCAGATGCCCTTTTCTAAGCGAAGGGGATTGTCGCCGTCCCAAACTGTCGAAAAGAGAGAGTAGCGCATCTTTTCGCATTGCGTTTGTTGACTGCATAGTTAAGGATATGGTTTTGTCCATTGCTTCATGAACGTGATCCAGAGAGGCAGAATTGGACTTCGAAATGTTGAAGAGACTCGAAATTGTACTGAACCGTGTTGTAAGCTGTTCAGCAGCATGAGTGTGGCTAGATGGACATGTAACAGAACCAAAGTCCGCACTGACTTCTGCCAACAACAGTGCCAGGGCCTCGATGCTGTCTTCAAAATCAGAGAGAATGGCTTGAAGAAATATTTGCGCTGCCCTTGATGTAAACTGGAAAGCTCGAGCAAGAAACCATCCCTGGTCCTCGGACTGTAGTAGTGTAACTTCACAGATCCTTGACATAGTCTCTCGTACGCGAAGCACAGAGGAAGTCTCTGAATTGTTTGCTCGTGTACGGACACCACTACGGTGAGAATTGTCTCCATCCTGTAGATATGCCATGTGATAAGACTCCATATCTTGCTTTGTGAGTGCCCTCGGCCAACCTTTGCGCGGCACAAGCGTGAATTTTGAAGCTCCAAAGAGACGTTCATTATTATGATAGAAAGGAGCTATCCGTCCAGTGTGGCTTTCCCTATATACCGCAGCCTCCACTGGGCGGCCTGCAGATGTCGTTGGCTTTCTGGTGGCGGTGGAGATAGCACGGTAGCCTTTTTCACATACTACCACCCCTTTGTGTTTCTTTCGTATTGGTCCATTCCAAATACGAAAGGATAGTCCAAGCTCCGCTTATGCGTTCCAATTCCTGTTGCTCCAATTGTGTCGTTAATGAAATTAATAACTGTAGAGTCATTATATTGTCGGTCAGACGCAATAATAGCGTCACACATTGGCCGAACAGGCCCCGCAGTTGGAACACCTTGTAGCAATTGGATTAGACGCTCCCAAATATGAATGATCTTCTCATGAGGTCTAGAGTAATGGCTGGCGATAACAACGGGATTCAATGCGCAGCAAAGTGCGTTGTTAGCAGGACCAAGGGCCTTTTTTGGGTAGTTAACTGGTCGTAAACTTGCCAGCTCAGGCACAGACCTGGAACGCAGACGCTGGTGATCGTCCTCTAAACTTAGTATACTGGCTCCATCAATATACAGAAACTGTCTATTCACGGCTGCGAGGTCTTCCTCAAGTTCTGTTATCAGCGAACTGACACGTTTCGGAGAGTTTGACCATCCTATTTCACACGATTCCAGCTGTTGACGACGCTCAGTGGTACATGAAAACGCAGACCATATGTCTGAGTACCGCTCCGCAGGGATTCCAAGTTGAAAGAAGAACTCTGCGTTGTCCTCGGAAGCAATTGTTGATACACTGCTTCTATATGAGGCAGCTAAGACGTGTAAAATAATAACTCCCTTCAGTTCAGTTATTGTTGTTCCGGGTTTGCCTCGAGAGGTCAAGGTACGATTCAGATATGTAACGAGCTTTGCTACTATGTGATCCGGGAGAAAAACGTCAACGGCATGCATTCTTGAGATGTTAGTTGCCGTGACGACAGTGTCATTTTTTTCCATTTGAGCGGATATCTTTCACCACGTTATTCAAAATCCCCATTGGCTTCATTCACAAACCGTTCTCCAAGATCGGTATCAATTGTATCAATGATGATGATGATGATGATTGACACTAATCGTTATTGGTTGAAATGGAGATGCGTATTGCCACCCATGTAATCCTCCCTGGTTGTTGACAGGATTATCTCGATTATGATCAGCTTCATCCGCACCAATAGAATCAGGCAAAATACGAGATGAACTCAACGTATCGTCCATGAGACAATCAGAATTATCTTCGAAAAGGGTGGAGAAGTAGTCTTGTTCAATGATAGCTCTTATTTTCTCTGCAGTACCGCTGTTCCTGTGATATATTCTAGAAAATAGAAAGTCGTCACTTCGTAGATCTGCTACCTCACTTTCCAGAACTGTGTCTTAATTTGGCTAACGGTTGCGTTAGATGTCACTTGAGATGTTGCTTATGATTCGTTAAAACTGTCTGGCTCTAGCCATACTTCATGCGATGATTCGGAAGATGACTTGCTTTGTTCACGAAAATGCACAGAAGACTCGGAAGTGAGTACAAGCTTTTACCTTGAAGACGTAAACCCAATCTCTTGAGCAGTTCTTTCGTTGTCTAAAACAGAAATAGGACGATCAGATGATGTCGTTGTGGCAATATTGTTTGTGTCGACACTTGCGGCTTTCAATAGTTGTATAGGACTACTGTCCTCAACTTCTGCAAGAACACGTGGTGGCGATGCTTGGAAAGCTGTAACATCGGGATTTAACCGCGCATACGTGAGGCACAATCGCGATGGGGGTGTGGAAAAAGTGGGAGACAAGCAAGATTGAGAGAGGCCTGAGACGGGAGAAAACCGAGGAGATGAGCTAGGTGAATCACACTCGCTTTTGGTCTCAAATCACCCACGCTGGGTGATTCTGGTGGCAGAGGGTGATCAAAAAATATATCACCTTGTCGTCCACGCATGGGTACGGGAATGCTAGAAAACTGGTTCTCATTTCAAATAAAACGGAACGTTTAGGACGCTTTTAAATGAAATGAAATCGCTCACAAAAAAAGAATTTTTTTGGCTTTTTTCTTGTACTATGACATCCGGTGCTCGCTGCACGATGGACGGTGGCAGCTGCTAGCAGCCTGCTACCTGTACTTTCGGTAGAACGCCACCCACGGAATATATTGTACCGTTGACGCTACTGGCCTAGGCCTCTGGTCCAAACCCTTAGCACTCTGCTCCCCGTTGTCTTCCGCATTAGTTGGCTTCCCTGGGAATTGCCCTCTTCTCCACCCTTGTCCGTCATTGCGCTCAAAGCGTCCACCTTTTCTGCTTCAATATGTTCCGACGAAGGAGGAATTTGGGCACCGTGACGGTTTTTGAAGATGACGAACCTATCCCGAAAGACAATTTTGATGACCTTGGTCTCGACGACATGAGGCACAAGGACTCCACTAACCAGGACCTCAATCAGATGAATGCATCACAGTTGGAGGCCCTTGCCCTCAGCACGGCTCAGACAGGCCGGGAAGGTACACAGCGCGCCCTACGACTGGCTGCCGAAGCTCGTGACATTGGCGTCACGACAGCGGAAACCATGCACAAACAGACTGCGCAACTGGAGAAGATGTCTGAAGATATTGAAGTTGTGCATGACTACCTGGACAAGTCTGAGCGTATGTTGTATTAGCCAATCCCATACCAAACAAGAACAAATGTCCGTTCTAACAACTTTTGCGAACCTTGTACCTTCTTTCTTTAGGTATTATTGACAAGATGACAAAGCCCAAAATTGCCCGTTTGTTTCATCGCCGAAAGGCCACCGGAAAGGGACTTGACAAGGTGAAAGCCACGAAGAAAGAGCGTGCGAGTCGCGAACAGCTCCGCGAACAAGGCTTGGACGCTGTTGACCTTGACGAGATGACCGACTCCCAGAAGGCTCTTACTCTGGAACAATTTGAAAAGGACCGCAACGAGCTTTTTGATGGTGAGACTGTACAGGACTATAAGCGCGGACGTCGTGGAAAGAAGAAGGAAGCGGAGGTCAAGGAAACCAGACAGATTACTCAAGATTATTCTCAGTACTCTAATGCAGTTGCGTCTGTTATGAGGCAGCAGGATGATGACCTTGACCAAATCAGTGATGCTTTGACTGATATGAAAGCCTTGGCTTCGGCCATGAATAATGAATTAGAATACCAAGATAAGCTCATCAATGAAGTTCAGGACTTCACTAAGGAGACTTCCAGGAGAACTAAGGAGAACGCTAAGAAGATCAATCGCATTAAATAGGCGAGCGATGTTATTTTGTTGACCACCAAAGTTAATAATGTTTGTAGATGTTTGTAAAGCTCACCAACTGACCAAAATGTTACTTTCCTATGAGAAGCGAACTATTCCTCGCGAAAGGAGGAATAAGTCTCAAAATCTCTTAAAGCTGGGCTGGTTTTCGTGCTACACACGCTGTCGCCACTGAGGAGCAGCAGCAGCAGTGCGTCCGGAGTGGATTTTCAAAACGACTGGTTTGGAAAGCCTGCTTTTCCATCGGTCTGGACCCTGAACGTTTTGCTGCCGCTCTTGGTGATGTGCACAACTTTGGACCCACATTACGCGTCGAGAACAGTGACACCTCAAGACATCCGGCAGAGGTATGGATGATTGAGCCGGAGACGGCGTTTGCGGACTTGAACGACGATATGAATAATGCTGAACAGCTTGTCAAGCATCTTGTTCCGTACGTTTTGCAAACCTGTGAAACGGATATTGCGTCTTTCGATCTCTCTCTCTATTGCATAAGCTGAATATCATGATGGTGGACGAGCCGTTTCCACGATTGCTTTTGAGATGGTTGAGGAGGTATGAAGGCAAAAAAACACAAAGGGGAAGAGCATATTTGAATTCGAGATTTTGGAGAGTGGATTTTCAATCAGAACATGAACGCTACAGTACCTATGTAATGTTACCTTCTATTTGGCCGAGGAACATTTTCAGGTTCAGCCAGCGTTTGTGAACTACTATCCCAGCGCCATTAAATCGTCTTACATGAGAGCAAGCGAGGATGGTGGTAAGCCTTGGGCGGCAATGGGCTTGTAAGTGCCGGGGATTGGCGAGCTTGTTGGAGGCAATTAGAGGGAGGAACGATTAGGTGTGCTGGAGGAAAAGAATGAACGAATGGGCCGGAAAAAGATGCTGATTGGTGGCATCTGGATCTGAAACGGTTCGGTAGCGTGTCTCATGCGGGATACGGACTCGAGTTCGAGAGATTGGTCCAGTTCGTGACCGGCACAGTATGAATGCTATTGACTTATTCCGTTCTTGTTCATTCGTTCGTTCGTTATTCCGTTCCCCAGATATCCGGTTAATGCCAAGTAACTCGTTTTAAGAACAGTCTTCTTTATTTTGGACAACAGCTTTACTAAGCTGTAGTTGAGAAGAGTCATTTTGTTTACATGACTACGAAGATCGCGAATTCAGTTCATCATTGATCATTCTCATGTTCTGGTCGACTAACAATAGGGGCGTGTGCAGAGAACAAGGGAAGTGCGGCGCAAGTGCTGCAAGTTATGCCACACGTAGGGGTTGTCCAAGGGCATGGACTACAGACTGGTTGGATTGAGAAGTCTACGACGATGCGCTCTGTCGACGAAGGTACTGTAGGGGGCCCTATAATCTTGAACAGTAAATTTGAAAGCAGTCGTTCCGAAGCAAGTCCAGCACAAACCGCATGAAAATCGACGGAGAAGACCGCTTACCCAGCGATGAATGCGATCAAGACCAATTCACTCGGCGAACGAGACAAAAAGCGAAGTTATATGGACTTCAGAGATTGTTGAACAGTGGACGCGGTTTAGCGTTTACGGGTCCTCAGGATTGAACAGAATTCATCGCAATCAATCTTTATTATGCATAGACACCCACTCAAATAACAGCAATCTGACCCTCGAGTCCTCTCATGCATTCTTGCTCCTGTCCATTAAACCGCACCTCCGCACACAATCTTTGTGACGCGACTCAAATCGTTCTTTTGCCGCCGCTCTTCGCTGGCGTAGTGAGCGCACAGCCATTACCTGCTCGTCATAACGCTTTGCTCGAACTTTGCGAGTCCGAGCAGCTTCCTCTGCCTTCCGAATTCTTTCCTCCTCCGCCCTTTTCTGTTCTAGTTCTTTCTTGCGTTCAGCATCTTGTGCTTTGACTAACGCTACAGCCGCCTCACTAGTAACAACCGCACCTTCAGAAGTGTCAAGAAAGCCAGAGGAAGTCACCACCGCTGTACCCAAGATCTCAGTAGCAGAAGCATGTCGACGCAAATCCAGCATCTCAACCATTTCCTCTACAGATGTTATGCGAGTGGGTTCCGTCCAACTATGAGGTCGGGCTTGGCAGAAAAGCCTATATTCGTCTAATGGACATACGCCAGCCTTTCGAAAACCTCCAGTGATATTCGTGTGCGAAAATGTCTCTTCGTATGCCTTGGTGATAACTTTGCATACATCAAACTCGTCCAGGACACGAAAGAGCTTCACACCATTCGCAACTTCTTGGACGAGACTCCTAAATCGAGCTTTGAATGCCGAGAATACGGTGAGATCCAGCGGCTGTGTGGTTCCGCTGGTGTGCGAGGGCAGCGCGTAGGCGATTATTCCATGATCCCTAAACATCTCGAGCACGGGCAAAGAAAGATGTGATCTGTACCCGTCGTATAAGAGAAGAAGTTTGCGACCGTTTGCGCGTAGATCCTCGGTGTCCTTTATCAACCAACTAGCCCACTCGATGAAGTTCTCCCAATCTACGGATGCCACTTGCTTCTTCGTTGTTACAAGACAGTGTCTTGGAAGACATTCAGCAATACTCTCGGACACTTCACCATCCAACGTGCTGCGGCGAATTGATCTCGAACGAAGCTTGGCTCCTTGGAGTACGAACATTGTGAAGTGCAACGCCCTCAGGGAGGGATTTCCACTACTTAGTGATTTTCCCGGCTTGCCGGCTGCTGCACTAGCATTACTACTAGTGTGCCGCATAGGCGGGATGGACACGTGGGACACGGATGACTGTCGTTGTTGGCCACAATTTGTGGATATTTTTAGGTAGTTTTTACACCCAATTTTGGGAAGTGTGCACCGCACTGCACTACTTAGCGCACCGGCCTCGCGGCCGGCGCGCACAGTAAACTTCCCCAACCAGGGTTCTTGGTCCTGAGTCTTTGCCGCCTTCGCGAGTTCTCACCTCTACTGAGGAAGATCTCCGTTGCACACGGAAGCTCAG
>JASCIV010000732.1:0-13200 GCA_030374735.1 Gracilaria caudata
CCAACAGGTCATAATACCAAATCCACCTACAAAGGTCCTCACAAAAAGCCTCCAAAATTCAACCCAAAATTGGGGAATACTCATACCATCTTCACGTCACCTTCAGAGGTACTCACCCTCTTATGAGTGGGATCACCCTCTGGATACCGGAAATGCGATTGTTCCACATACCAGCGGCATTGACCTCGTTGAACGGTGACCGATGCAGGAAGTCTTCCGCAATGAAGAGAGTAGGACGTGCAGGTATCACGTAGAATTTCCAAGACTGAAACTGCGGATTGTAGAGCGCACTGCTCGTCATCACTTAAGACATTGAAGTCTTCCTCTGAAGATGTATCGGTCATTGGGACAAGGATGATTGCCACGAACAGGTCGCTCATCCTCTGGATTAGGATTTTGCTTTTGACTGATAGGGCTGCGCGCTGTAAATCCAAAAGCAATTTTGGCTTTTTACCTATTTGGCTTTACAATATGGCTATGACTGATAGACATGCTCTAAGAGCATCCCTATCAAGAAACCTAAAGCAAAATCTCAAAAAAGCCAAATTCCTAAAAATTAGTTTAGGTAGCAGGGAGCACCTCTATCAATGCCCGACCATTCCAAAAATATTCGCCAACACACTTTCATATACCGAGATCATGCAGGCCAAATACCTTTGCGCAGTTTGAGCTACGGTAGACAAACGCGAGCTGAGACTACTCTGAACACGAGCTGAACTACATTCTGGTTGTTTCGCATATATGTTTGCTACGACTTTTCAAAATGTGTCTGGATTGGGCTCAGTGACGAATTGAGAGGCCGAAATCCAAGAATGCGCAATTGCAAGATCTTCTTCGGGCGTAAAGTTGGGGTCTTTGGTACTGTCCATGGGCCACGATCATCGTGGAAGCAACATGTCACGAGAGAAGTGCGCGGCATTCATTTGTCAAGATATGCAACGTTCGAGCGTTTGTGTTTGGACTTGGCGCCAAATGCCAAAAGCGCCAAGCGGTGAACGTGGCAAAATATGAGTGGTCTCTGAATTTAGGTCGCGACCTAAACTGCTGGCTAAAATGGGTGCAGAATAGCGCGGAGTTTAGGTCGCGACCCTAAAATTTATAGGTTTTGGCCACTTGATAGGGTTGCGTTTTTTGCTGCCGACCCAAATATTTGGGTTTTTAGGTTCTTGATAGAGATGCTCTAATGCCGCAAATCCATTGCTGAAGGATTCCACTTCAAAGTTTTACCTTCAATAAGTGTTAATTCTTGCATATGCAATTTTGGCACTCAAGTTTCTTTTGCTTTCAACGTACAGCGAGGCGCATTGCGGCTCATCTTCGACATAAATTATGTATACTATAGATCAGGCGCGGTAAGCTGCCCAATTTTCTTTGCATGCCACACTATAAAGTCCTTCAGAATCATCCTGCGGATGATATTGCCGTGGTGAATCTGTACATAATGCAATAACTAGGGCAATATAGAATTTAGGGCAATATGTATAGCGATATATAATAAAACTGCAATATGAATTGCAATGCAAGGCTTGCAATATGAAGTTTTTATTGTATATTGCAATACATTGCAATAGCAATATATTGCCTTACTCCCCTGTAGGTGACTCTGGCATGGCCGCCAGTCTGTGATACTAAGTCCTCAACCAGTCGAAACTGCTGAAGCCGTTCCCTGCGGTACTGAACAAGCTTCGACACGGCGCGGCTACTACCGAAGGTACGATAATAGCTGTTGTCAATCCTGATCTTCCCTGAGCTGCTTATGCGTGGCCGAGAACGGGATAAGTTCGCTTGCCACTTGGCCTTTCTGGGTTTCATACACGATGTGAGCGCGACTCCTGTGCCATCGTGGCATGTTGGCGATGTCGTGATGACGCAAGAACATCGCGTTACATGATGCGGGAAGTTGCTAATCTTCGCTGTGCCGCTCTTGAAGTGATGTTTAGATATCTGCAACTTTGCAGGCAAAGCCTTCTCCAGAGAATGCCAGAGATTGGCGGCAGAGAAGGTAAACCCCTTTTTTGCCCCATCTTCGCGTACAAAGAAGCGCTAAAAAGCGTTAGGAGTGATGAAGGGATAGAAGAAAAGATGAAGTGCCGGAAGGTTGGCGTAGCTGCGTTTACGTAGCCGCAGTTCGGCGCCGGCATCGTGCTTGTATTTGCTTTTCATACGATGTCTGCACCGGGAAGCTCCATGTCCAATGCTGCCAGAACAGAACCGAAGGACAGAAAAGGTCTACTGATCATTTTTCTGCAACAAGGCGGTCTCCAGCCGTTACGAGTGCTCAGTATAAATGTTCTCGTTAGGAACGGCTACCTGGGGTAGCGACTAGAGTTACTGGAGTTGTAGCTGGGAGAACTATACTTTTTTTAAGTTCGGCTCAGCGATATATACAGTATGAAGAGTTCGTCTCTCCCCATCGTACACCTTTTTCTTCGTCGTCAGTCGACCACAACTCCCGCACAAACCGCAAATGTGCGCCAAAAAAAAAAAGAAGACTTTCAACCACTTCCTCCAACTCTGTTGCCTAGCGACACACACGTGAACATCCCGGCATTAGAGGTAACCGAATAGAGGCGTCCGGTAACATTTCCACTACAACGCGCGTTCTTTCACGTGATGGAAGCATTATCAAATAGCGGTATCGGCAGGAATCATGAGCATAGAAACACTCTTCATCGGTTTCATCGTGAACGTCTGCGGTGCCGGGAGCCATGAGGGGCATAAAAAGAATTCAAGACTCTCGGTAACTGATCGTTTTTGAGGGTGAAGGAAAGAAAAAGGCAACAAGTACACCAGGCAATCTAACCCCAGCAGGGATCATGTACGACGGGTACATAATGAACTTTGAAAAAGTTCGAAAAAAGAACACCACTCAAACTTCGAGTCTCGAAGCAAATGCAGAGTGCTCTGGGCCAAAACGTGAAACAAAATGTCGCGTGCTTGTCCATGTCCTTGATGATTCGACAATGGCGGAGCTTGTACGACGCATAGCAGTCCGGGAGGGCTTTTGTACAGGAATCCGTACCTGAGTTTTGTTGGTCTTGCGCAGGGAATTTACGCTTCGTTTCCGATGCTACCCTTAAGATTAGCAATCGATAGCCAACAACTAACGAGATGTTGCCACAGGTTAGCTGCAAACGTGAGTTACAAAGGATTTGAGCCAAGTTATGGGGACGAATTTACGAAACGCAAGTGGGTACAAGAAGAGCGTCAAGAAGCTCAGCTAAAAAGTTACTCCGCAAAAAGGGTTCGAGCGTGACGGTAGACTATTAATGTTGAACCGTTGGTCACGCAGCCAGACAAACTCCCCGATTCGGAATGTCCACAGCTGGGAAGCCTGGTTCAAAAATGCGACAAACAAGGCCCGGTGCGCACGGAACCGGTGGAATTCTTGATCCCGCAGTGAAGCACAGCTGACCTCTTCGCAAGCAGCGCACGGAACTTTCGAGGCAGCATTGTCGGCGTGCAAAGTTGCCCAAAACACCTTCACAGTCTGGGGGCACACTTTGCGTCGGTGTGTCGTCAGGGGCGGTAAGAGGGATGCTTCCTACACGGCGACAGATGCCACGATTCGGGACGTCAGCGGCTGGGAAGCCAGGATCGAATATGTCACAGAAGAGACCGGGTGCGCATGAGGCAGTGGGGAAGAGACTTCCTAGCGTACTGCAGAACGCGCCTTGCTGCAGTTCATTTGCAGGCAGTGGTACAGCCGATGTCTCCGGTTCTTCCATATCTGGTGCCTCCGTGTCTGGTTCCTCTGTCTCGGGCTCCTCTGCCTCTGGTTCCTCTGCCTCTGGTTCCTCTGTCTCTGGTTCCTCTGTCTCTGACTCCATGGAGTCGCCTTCTTCTACTTCGGGGCTTGCGGCGGGGGTGTTGCTTGCCTCACAAATACCGCGATTGGGACGATCGGCAGCTGGAAATCCAGGGTCGAATATGACACACTCCAGGCCTCTTGCACACGGAACAGGAGGAAACAATGAGCCTGAGGTTGAACAGTTTTGACCGGCTTGGATGCAGCCAATGTCAAGCTCATTGCAGCATTGTATTGTTTCGAAGACGTTGAGATCGCCTTCGCATGACAGCGTAGTCTGTTCAGGTGAGGCGGTGAGATCGTCTTCAGGTGAAGTGGGCATCGGAGATTCGTCGATAAGAATATCGCCCAGTTCTTCGCGAGGCATTTCGATGGTGTCGTTCATTGGCATGTCGAGTTGCACAGGGCCAACAGTCATGTTATCTTGTAGCGGCAGAGAAATAACTTGAGGGGAAGTGATGGTGAGGGTCTGTTCCATAGGCGGTGTCGATGAAGGGGAAGCCGCTGGCGACGGCGTGACTCCAACATCAACAGGCGCTCGAGGAAGGTCGCTTGGCGAGCCGAAGTTAACCGGTCCGAACACGACAAAACGCGATTCACACGACGCGAAGCGCAGCGCGCATTCGGTGCAATACACATTTCCATCGGAGGCGATGGGACGCTGGTCTTCGGGCGCGCATTGCTCCGGGCAGTTGGAGTCACATAGATCCGGGTTCACTCGCGTTTCGAGAGAATGCCACAGCGCGCATGGAAAGAGCTGTGACTGGAAGTCACACTCCGCACGCTGTCCAAAGCGCGTACAATACACAAGGTTACAAGTTTGCGCGAGCGCCACAGGCAAAAGCACTGTGGCAAGAAGCAAGCAAAGCACGAGCGGACGCATGTTGTGAAGAGAATGTACCTACGACGGACAAGGGGAAAGACTTGTCGGAGGCGCACGATTTGAGCCAAGTGCGTGGCGTGCGCGGAAGCGCGCTGTAACGCTTAAGTACGAGAGCTGGCAACGCATGGCGGAGTCGGTGACGGTGATTTGTGCGTGGGTGGGGTGAGCTGTGGGCGCGCCGCTTTGGGGAACGCGTTCCGTTGCTGATCCTCGCGGCGGCTGGTGTCTCGCGCGTGGCGCGTGCGCAAGACGCGAATGGCAATGATTTGCGGCGCTTTATCTACGTGGCGCTGAACCGACGCCACCCCCAAATTTAGGACCGTTATTGAAACGCACGTCATTGCTGCCCGGCGGTTGACAGTGTGTCAACGCCTATCGCGAACGTTTTGAGCCTTCCATAAACGCGAGTGGCGGGGTTGATCCCTTTGGTTTGTGTATGTCTCTCTCTCTCCCTATTACCTAACATTAACTGCTAACGTTCCTGCCGGGTGCGCGATGAAATGTTCAGATCCATGTTCGACCAATTGCTTCCGAACGGTTCAATAACTTGACCCGTCTGTGGATTAATTTCGTATGGCTGCAAGTAATCCGACTGTTTACCCACAAGGAGCACATCGCCAAGTTCGACATCTGATTTGTGCATGCACACACAAGCTTGCACGTGGCTACCGACAAAAGAGAAATAACCTACATCCAGGACTGCTTACGTCACTCAGAATATAAAGATTCAGGTTTACAAAGCCCTTGTTATAACAAAGGTGAAGACGACGCGGACGGCTTGTTATCTTCTACATCTTTAAGAACATTATAAAGCAACATATAACGTCATTCCAATCTCTACTATTTCAATTGCTCTTGTTTCTTTCACCACGATTGCAACTCTGTACCTGTTGTCTGCTGTGTGCGCTCAAGTTCTGCGTTATTGTGATGCGAATGGAGACTGGTTCTTCGACTGCAATCGCGACTGGAAAGCAATGCGCTAGAGTGCCCGATTGCAGCCCTTGCAAAATCAAAAGAAACAATCCATCGCAATCACATTGTTTCCATCGACCGCAGTATGCTGATGATCAGCATGATGGTGCCAAGTTGTTGCTTTTCAAACTGCGCTAGACTAATTTGTCTCAAGCTTTACTTTGTTCGCAAGTTATGCGCTAGAAAAAAACGCACTAAACCAGAAGCAAAGAGAAACCAACCGTGAAGGTCTTCACCGGTCCTTCATCGTTTGAGGCTGATACTCCCGACGCAGTGTTAGCAATTTGTTGCACAGTTTCTACCTCCTCTTGAGCTTGTGGCTGTTACCGCAGTCGCTGTTAGTGATGCGGTTGTTGCGGTTATCTCTTATTGCGTTATCAGGCCTAACATCCGTAGCAGCTCGACATCCGATAGCGGTGGTTGTCGCAAGCGCCATGGAAGCATTACTAGCCGTAACATCTCTTCCTGCGATAGCCGCTGATGTTCTTTCTGCCGTTCTTGTGTCTGACGCATCTGGTGGTGTTCTTGCGTGGTTAAGTGTGCTTGTACTCCCACCGTCCCTTGATCATTTTGTACAGCTGGTACACCCTGAACTCTTTGAACACCGGCAACACGCTGTCGGCCTTGCCCGGGTGGAACTGCCGGTACCGAAGAGGTTGGTTGAGTGCGCTGTGCGGCGGTAGCAGCTCTTTGCCGCCTCCCTTGATGATTTTGTAGAGCTGGTACCGACGGTACACCCTGAACCCTTTGAACACTGACAACACGCTGTCGGCCTTGCCCGGGTGGAACTGCCGGTACCGAAGAGGTTGGTTGAGTGCGATGTGCGGCGGTAGCAGCTCTTTGGCCCGTCCCTTGATGATTTTGTACAGCTGGTACCGACGGTACACCCTGAACCCTTTGAACACTGACAACACGCCGTCGGCCTTGCCCGGGTGGAACTGCCGGTACCGAAGAGGTTGGTTGAGTGCGCTTTGCGGCGTCAGCAGCTCTTTGTCGCTCGAGAGCAGCACTTTGATTGTGTTTGTGCCATTGAACTATGTGTCTAGCACCCTCAACGAATCGTTCCATATAGTCTTGACGACTGGTAGCTTTCTCAAATGTAGCCTGTTCGAAGAGGGTGATGTCATCTTTGAGACATGGTCGCTCAGGAAACGTGGTTATGCGATCTTTGCAGAACATAGAAGCGGGAACGGTGAGTAAGTACGCAGAAGAGGATATCTGTAGTTAGGAGAAGGCTGCGACGTACTGACAAGAATTTCTCGCTGGAATTGCACGATCTTCCTACGGTGTTCTGGGGACATTTCGCGTTTCCAATCCGTTTGTGAGTGCTTCATGGTGAAGACTCAGTGGGTTTTTCAAGAAGAAAGCGGGAAATGAAGCAGAAACGAAGGCAAGCTGCTGAAGAAGTGCGTAACACAACAAGATGAAGGACAGTGGTGCAAAGCAAAGAAAACGAAGCACGTGAGATAGTTGCGTTGAATTTTCAACTGAAGTACAAAAAAGTCCAGTGGAAAGCAAAACGGACGGGGCAGTTCAGTTTACTCGATTATAATCGACTCTGTGACTGACCCGGCGGGCGGGCGGCCGAGCTGATTTGTAGTACCTGAGGAGCGTTCACCAGCGTTTCTGCACAGTTTTTAAGTTCTTCAAGTCACAACACAAGGTTTTGGTACTCAAACTTCGCGAGCAGCTGGCCGTCTGCTCCTCACAGCGAAGAGAGGGAGCAGTCGGGAGGAATAGCGACATCATCACAGCTCATGCGAAATAACTTGGGAGGGAAGTGCATTTGTGTGACAAATGTGGTACTACGGTACTGTATTCAGGGTGATGTTGCAACAGCGCGTAGGACATATAATATGTCATGTAGTCATCATGACAGTTTAATGCTGTTTGCCTAGGTTTGACAGGGTGCGAAACGCAACGAAAATCTTGGTGTGAATTGCAGACTCTCTCTGCGTACCTAAATATACCTTCGTAGTATCTATTTCGGTTGACAACCGAAGTACACGTAGTCCTGACCACGATGGTGAGGCAAGATGCCTCCGAAGTCCTCAACCCATTGCTTCACCGTACACACTTCGTACTTAATACGCTGACAAGCAACTTATAGACCGGTAACTCGCTCGTATCTACGAAAGGAACGCTACCCTTCGTGCAAGACTTTGCTCGGCTCACACCATGACCTCGCCTCGCTCGGCCACGTTGTCCGCCTTTCCGGGACCTTTCTTTACACGTGCATCATGCACACCCCACAGCTGAGATCCTCCTTCTGCTCTGCTGTTACCACCGGTATACCTCGAAGGCTAGCTTACCAGCACACTTCGCTCTGTGAACTTCACTGCAGAACACCAAAACCTTTCTGCCGTGACAATGAGAACCATTACTGAACCAACCGACGACATACCGAAGGTACGAAGTTATTATTAAGTGTTGCACAACATCCCCGGCTTCGCTTACTACAAACCAGGCGCGAGCTTCCCTATTCTCTCTTCCTCCCCCTCGCCTCTGCTCGTCATCGATGTCGATCAATCTGCCCCTGCCGCTTTTCACCTTCCAAGCGGCAACCTTCCCATCATCGGCCACACCAGCCACACCGGGTAGACACCTTCGGCTCGTCTCCTCTGGGCGCCACGGTGCCCCAGGCGCGCCAGGAAATGCAGGCTATGCGGGCGGCCCTGGGTCTGTCGGCGGCGCGGGGCAGCCTGGCGTCGATGCTGCTCCAATCGCTCTCTCCCTCCATGTTCACAAAGACTCTGTGGTTATCGCGTCACACTCCATCGCTCGCCATGCGCCCGTCGAGTCTCCCTTGCGCATCACCGACCAAGACGCCGCCGCCTTTCTCGAGGCAGTAGGCGGCGACGGCGGTGCTGGCGGCGTTGGTGGCGCTGGTGGCCGTGGCTCGCCAGGAGCAAGCGGCCGTAACGCAACCCGATATTCATCCGCGACGCCTGGCGGCCCGGGCCAAGACGGCGGTCGCGGTGGACATGGAGGGAGAGGTGGCGATAGCGGCAGCGGTGGAAACATTGACGTTGATGCCGATGTCTACGACATGGATCTGTTCATGCTCATCAAGGCCCCGCCGCATGCTGTCGCGGGGAGACCGGGCATTGGTGGCGCGGGCGGTCCGGGCGGAATGGGCGGGCTTGGGGGACCTGGCGGTCGTGGCTGCTCGTGGACTGAATCCGAAACTTACTATCAGAACGGACAGGCGATGACGAGGACGATTCAAAGATCGCAGCCGGGGGCTCCCAGCGGGCCTAACGGGCGTAACGGCCCACCTGGGCTGAACGGGGCGAACGGGGAGAGAGGGTTGGACGGGATGGTTGTGTTCCACGTTAATGGTTTGGGCGCGTTCCCGTGGCGGTACGACCTTCGTGTCTGCCCCGACGTTTCCGTTCGCGACGAGCTGGGCGTTGGGGTTTTGCAGCCTGGCGGGTTTGTATGCATGGGCTATTCGGTCGAGAACTGCGGGGCAATGCCGACGCCGCTACATCAGGATGTGTTGATGTCTGCTGAACTCGGACGATGGATCAAACCATGCGACGTCGACAACGGCGAGGGCGAAGGTGGTGTGCAAACTTTACCACGCGCCATTGCTCCGCAGTCCGCTGTTCGGCTGCCCGAGCCGCTGCGTTTGCTCCTCACAGATATCGTCGCCCCAATTGTCGGCGATCCTCTGTATATCCACGTTGATCTCCAACATCGCGCGCTCGTTACCCGCATCAATCAATGCATGCCGCTCGTAGCCAACCAGGGAACCCGTATCGGCATTACGTTCCCGCTGCACGTTTCACATATGTTTGGGAATGTTTGCACTGTCCGCGGTGGAGAGGCTATTGTAGCCTGGAAAGTTCTAAATGTGAGTGAGCAACCCGTCGGCCCCTTCGCTCCTGTTCCAAGGGAAGGTCGTGTCCGGTTCTCAGTTGTTGACCCCTCGGAGCGAGACGTTGTGGACGACCAAGGACGAAGCGTGTCGGCACATATGCTCGAAATGGGCCATCTGGAACAGGCCACGGAGATGGCTTCGTCGGAATTCCAGGTCGGATTGAGTAGCCCAGTTGACGGTACGGTTGAGTTTGTGCCATCCTTTCCGGGCCAGATTACGACCGTGCGAAACATTGAAGCTGGTACAGAAGCCGGGTTTATCTGCACGGTTCGATTGCAGGGGAACATGGGGAAAGCCGCTCTAACCACGCACTCCCAGGCTTGTCTTACAACGACTCTCGATCTCGGACACCCCCGGGCGCTCTCAGAGCTGCAACCGATTCAAACGCGACCATTTCAGGTGCAGCTCGCCGAGCCGTTTCTTTTTCACCATGGGGAAACGAAGGTGCTGCTCGTCGTCAATAATCGCACGACGCATACCGAGATTGCGCAGTGGAAGGCGCTGATGAGTGCCCTCATGGATATCCCAAAGGAGACCGGCATTGCCCTGTGGAATGTTTCGTTATATGGTGGATTTTCCTACAAGTACAAAGTTACAGTTTCAAAGTTGCCGGACAAGCAGTCGCTAGGATCTTTGTTTTCCGGGGATGGTTCCCTGGTTGTCTTTCTGAACAATTCATGTACCCCTACGACAGTCCGGACGAACACAAGCCAGGCGTGCCCGATGCAGTACTTGAAGAGGCACGAGCCGCTGGATGCCTGCAAGTATTATCGATGTTCGTCGTACATCCTTGGTAGTGATTCGGGTGTGGAGTTGAGAGCGCGGATCCGGGTACCTGTTGGTGCTGAAAAGTTTCACGAGTTCGAGGATATTGAACAACTTTTGAATGGGGCCATCCCGACACTGGTTCCCGCATCTATTGAACCAGGTGCACAAGATAGCCAAAGATCTGCCGAGCCGCACTCTTCATCGGCTGCGTGGCTAGAATCTTCGTTGAAAGGTTTCTTGTACAAGAACAAACAGAAGGGGAGCCGGCGCGTGAAGAGAGTGTTCGTACTTCGGAAACAGCAAGGTGCGTTGCTTTACTATCGGAAGATGAACTCAAAGAAGCCTTCCGCAGTTTTTCAGCTGTCCAAATGCTCGCTAGTGGCCCAAGAGGAAGACACCGTGTCCGATAAGAAACAGGTCGAAACGTTAACCGTTAAAACCCCAAGTCGGGAGCTGAAATTAACGTCGGTCACCATCAAGGGCGCGTGTGTTGGCCCTAGTTTGGCCGAATGGAGGGCTGAGATCATCGATGGCATCGCCGTTGCTAAAGCGGATACAGCTGCTTCCATTACTTCCATTTCGGCATATTCCGGTGATTTGGATGCCGAGGATCTTCGTGATTGTTCCCAAATCACGAGCCCGGACTTTGACACGACAACACCGTTTGGTTATGACGGCTTCTGTGGCGCGAAATTCCTCACACGGCAGATGAAGGTAAGCGAAAAAATGCTGCGGAACAGGGCAGTGCAAGTCGCCGAATCGCTAGCCGGAAAATTCCCAGAGTACCCGTGCTTGGTTGTGCATAAGTATGTCCAAAAGTCCGACCAGGAGAAAAATAGCGGTATCATGTTCAACAAACGGAACATCGGCGACATATTTGTGCGCCTCGGTCTGCCTCTTGGTCATGGTAATGTTGTGAGCCACTGCTTAGAAGGGGATGGGCGGTCTCGCAATTCATTTGTCCATTCAGAGGTCTTGTCCCAGAGCAACGTTTATGGCACTCTGAAGAGTCTCCCGATAGCGGAGAAGATTCGTCTACTGCAGAACTTTGGACAGGACGGTACCTTAAACATTGAAGGCTTTACTATGCATTACAGATGTTTAGACTTGCTGATTGATGCAATTCTGTCCGATGCAGCGGATGAACAGGCTTGTTTTCGATTCGGAAACGTGACTGCTTCGTCGAAGTTGCACCACTCGCTTAGGCCGTCGAAGAGGCGGAGCACGGCTCAATCGTGGGCATCACGAATGGCTTGTTTGTCTGCGATATGTGGAGAGGAAGCCATTGGAATTGTGAAGAGCGGAACAAAGAAGTTTGAATCTGTATTTCGGCTGTGCACGACATTGAGATTTCTGGTTCGTGCCAGTGTCCCGATGACGCAGTGTATGTTGAAAGTGTCTCGGGTAGGAATGATTGCACGTGCTGCTGATATGTTGCTTAAGAAACTGGAAGCAAACTTTGCGACAGCGATCGGATTGGAAAAGGCAGGCAAAGTACGGAATGAGGAAGGTGTATCGTTGGAAAAGTGCGTCTCTAAGATGATGAGAGGCGGGCTTGCGGACGGGAATGACGTGATTATGGGCGACGACATTCTTTCATATCTGAGATGCAGGTACGGTTTTGGGGTTGCAGATGCATCTGCTGAAAAAGAAAAGGTAGCGCCGATTGTAATGTCCTTCGAGGAGTTTAGAGCTGCCAAAGAGCAGGATAGAATAACGAATCTACCGATGATATCAATGAAGGCGGGATTGTTTGAAACCGACATGGAACGTCAACAAGCATTGTCAAACTTTCTTTCTAACTGGTGTCCAAACAAAGAAGAGCCGATGGTGTCTCTATGAATGTACGTTGTTAGTCTGAAGGAGCTGAGATCGTCAAGCAGTAAATTGACGACTAGTGGTGCACATTTTTTTTGTTGTTACTCGTAGAGGAGATGATAATCGATAGTTCTTCTTCTTCTTCTTCTTGCCCAGCTAAATAGGTTCAGCTAAATTGGTTCATCTTGTAAGCGGTAGTGCTGACGATCGTGATAATCATGCCATGACTTGCGTAGAGAAGAGAATAGTACTGATGGTGGCGGTCAATGGTGGTTTTGACGCCACTATCGGGAGCGCTTGCCACATCCGCGGAGGCATCCAGACGCGTCGTACCTTACGACTGGTAACTCAGGACTGCATGGGGCAGCCGTCGGTAAGTTTCGACCCATGATGGCTGGGTGTTGAGTGCTCCCGAAATCATTCAAATGTTGGCTGCGAACTTCGCAGTGCGAAGGTACGAAGGTACTGAACAATGAGAATGGTGCGGCTCCTTTTCACTGCCGACAGCGCTAGCGCAGAGCGGAGCGTCTCCGCGCAAGCTCATTGGAACCAATTGAAGACCGACTGCACATCATGATGCACTACAGTATGTGACAAGTATCGCATCATGTGATGATCACGTTAGATATGCCGGTCTCACGCAAGCAGCAAATGTCGCTTGCTCTCTGCAGCTACTGTACCGTCGGTACCTGAGTTCCTTCATAACCGAAACTACGCTTGAACCGTCTTGTTGTGAGACGATCTAGTCTACACACTCCGAAGTGTTATGATCGCAGATCACGCAAACTTGACTGGGCATGTAAGTGTTCCTATGGAGTGACAGTTAGTGTTTACCAGATTTCTCCTCGTCATTCTCAAATTCCTACTTGATCTAAACCGCGAACTACACATAGATCTCTCTCTCTCTTTTATGGAAACGGTGAAGCTAATTCCGCTTCTACGCGTGGGTTTGCTCAAGACCCAACGACCTATATTACCTCTACATCGCAACCACTGACCACAACTAAGTAGTCGTACTACACTTACGGTGCTACGGTGAGAAGGTATTAGATATCTTAGGTGTTT
>JASCIV010000733.1:0-13199 GCA_030374735.1 Gracilaria caudata
CCCTTACGCCCCACGCCACAAGTTCCGCCCGCGACGTGGAGCTCACCGCCGTCGCGCTTGAGCTGCTCGCCGCGCGTTGCGGCGAAAGGCCGTCGCACATCACATCAGAGAACTTTCCGCTAGGAATTGGCGATTCTGCCGCTACCTGCTCTTGCATATACGACCGTGCCGCCGCGATGTCGACGCCGACACCGCGCCAGGCGCCGAGCGACTTCAACTCCATCCTGCATCAGCTGCGCCAGAGCATTCGGCCATTCGACGGCACCGACCCCAACACCAGCCTGGCTCTGCAAGGCACCCCACTGCGAGAGCGACGAGCGCTCGCAGTCCCGCCGTCTCAAGGCGTGTTCCCGTTGCAGGCTGGTCTAATATTGCAATGTGCGCTGTCAACGAAGCGACTTCGTCGAGCACAAGGCCGAGTGCAAGCGACTCGCCCAACTGCAGAGCGATGTCGACGCACACACGCCCCAACTCGCCACGTACACCGGCGTGCTCGTGTTGGAGCTCATCATTGATCCGCCGCGCAACGTCTTCCAGCAGCATGGCTGCCACTTCTGGGGCAAAATAGAGACGCGCGACTACTGTCGCGCTGGATGCGAGCTAGCCAACGAGATCGAGCACATGGCGCATTGGTACGAGGTGGCGCCGCTGTTGAAAAAGGCGCTCACGCACCGTCTCGAGCTTTTCCGACTCGTGATGTCGGACAACCTTGGCTTGCGCCACGTGGTGCCTTTCAAAATGCTGCGTCTCAACCAGGACGAGCGCTGCGCTGCGTTCATCACGCACTGGATTCGCCGTGTGTGCGCGCATGGCGGCGACGAACAATCAATAGACGAGTTTTTCGAGCCGTCCGCCGAGAGTGAGTGGCAGTACGGCAACTCTGATTGTTACTCCGACGTGTTCGAGAGCTTGCCCAACGCTGACCCGGACAAAGTTTCCATCGCGATGCTCATCGCGCTTTGCATCATCAAGCTCCGTATCATCGCCAAGTACGACGCCGATCGTCGCCAAATGGAGATGTTTCAGGCAACGTTCGCCGGTCGCCAGATGGACGAGGATAGCGCACACATTACTGCGCAATCTGTGGTGGGCGATGAAGCAGAGGCGCGACGTGTTGCAGAGCAGGAAAGACTGGTGGAACTGTAGTTCGATATCATCCATGAGCACAAGCCCACATTGCTGCCGTCCATCATCAACCTGGGGCTGCGAAAGCGAAAGAGCTGTGACGTTCCGTCGTACATGTCGCCGGGTGCGCCTTCTGAGGCTCACTATGTGCTCATAGGCTGCAACAGGCTGCTTGTACGCGTACCCGGTGCGGAGGAGTGACTGAAGAGACGATTTGGTGCTCATCGGCAATATAACTGCCACATGTGATTTTGTATGTCGTTGTAACTGTTGTTTGTACGCCGTCTTACAGAGCTTCTTTGTATTGCAGGGTGGTTTGTGGACCCCATGTCAGTGCGTGTTTCCTTGCAAAGTTCTTGCTTTCCTGTGGTAGAGGCACCCTCCGCCACGCCCGTCTCCAGCGGCGGTGTTACTGGCGTGTTCATGAAGCCCAAAACTTGACCTAATTCACGAAGAAACGCAAAAGCGTGGACGACGCGAGAAAACACTTGCAGTGCCGAGGGTACGCACGATTTGCTGGTGTCAGATCGGCAGTGATGCGCTGCGTGCCTCTCCGATTTGCGCGAAGAAAGTGCGACGTAACGCGTTCTGGAAAGCGCTTGTCGGTGGGTGCTTCCTTTGCTCCACGCACAGGTCCACGAGAGTGCTATCGTGCGCGCCCCCTGTTACGCACGTCTATATCTGCTCGCCAACTCGATAAGCATTTCCCCCGCGCCGCCCTACACGGACATCCCGTTCTCGCTGCACGCCCCGCCCGCCATTGTCATGCTGCGTTCAGCCGCCCGCGCTGCTTCTGCGCATGCAACTGGCTCCGGCGTTGGTGCTCATCATCACGCTGCACACTTACGCCGCGGACTATCGGCACGTCCTGGCTCACTTTCTGCGCCCCACGCGCCACGGTGGCGGGCGGTGTTGCGAGAGCGTTGACGCAGTAGGCCTTGCCGTTGTTGAGGGCCCCTTTACTTACGGCGAGCGTGGGGGAGGAACACCAAGCCACTGCCGCGGCGATGCGCACTCTTGCCGCGTTGGCAGAGATGCCATCATTTGCCTGCACTCGCCCGTTGTGGGACCGAGCCTTTTTGCGCGCGGTTCACGCAGCTCTGCTGAGGGCCACGTATACCGGCAGACCGCCATTGGTAATTCTTTGCAAGTAGTGGCTTGTGTCTTCACGTTTCTGAGCGACTCGATCCTTTGACAGGGCTTCGCACGCAGATAATTCCACCGAGAGAAGAGCTTGCATATTTGAATTGAAGATGCATCTTCGTATGCGCAAGCATTCTTCCAGTGGATTTGAACTTTTTGACGCCATAGGGTTTGTCAAAGCTTAAGCGTACAGGCCTTCGTAGCTAAAGCCTGCGACTCAAACACGTCTCATACCTGAGAAGAATTGCCACGAAGGTTGCTGCGAAAGTCCTGTTCTGCCCTCAACAGTCATGTCAAAAGTATTCAGGAAAACCGAGGAACAGGTTTCCAGCTCTCTCCTGACAAGAGACCGCGAGTAACTGAGTAATAGCGACCTGACAGCTATTATCGAGAAGAAAGAGCTTGAAATAGAGGCGTTAAGAGAAACGCTTCGCTCCCTCTCATAAGCAACGTCGCCGCCTTCGCCGCAAGATGCTCCGCCTTCCTGCAATGCGCTGTGTGCTTTACAGCAAGGCCTGACGACAGCAGACGACGTGCGTGCAGTGGGGGCTTTGTGCAAACAGCTGGTTGACGTGCACTGGGAACATCTTCAAGACGTCTTTTTCAAACATGTGCGACGTGCTCGCGAAGCGTTACCAAAGAGCGTGTTACAATGGGAAGATAGCCTACCAGAAGATTGGTACAAGGATGGTTGGTATCTGCTGTATGTGCAGGACATGGGGTTGGAAGAAGGGAAGGAAGAGGAAGATTTCGACAGCTTGAGAGCGATGTTACCTTACTTAAAGCGGCAAGGATTTCGTAGCATTTGTGTCTTACCAAATTATGAGTCTCCGATGGCAGGTGGTGTTTACAACGTATCTCGTTACGACATGCGCCAAAGTCTGAGGAGAGAGGCCGCGTTTTCTCGGTTCATGGACGATGCATTCGAACATGTGATTCGAGTGGCAACCGACGGAATCTTCAAACACACATCGACCGAACACGAGTGGTTCCAACGGGCGCTACATGGCGAGGAGAAGTGCATGAATTACTACGTTCAAAGAAATGGAAGAGAGAAGATAGCGGCGGTAGATAGGGAAGGAGATATTATCTGCAGGTTCCGCGATCCAGACGGGACGATAAACAAATGGTTGGTGGTGTTCCCCGACGTCGACCGCACGCACGGAATATGGGTTGGGATCAACGGCAGAACGTACCTATTCTACCCTCTCTTTCTATCCGTTCTAGGTGGGTCTGAACCTGCTGAACGTAGAGGTACTAGACGAAATATTTGACGTACTCGGACGTGAGCTATGCAGCGGTGTACTAGCAAAGCGAATGGACGCTGCGTTGCACTGGATAAAGATAGCAGGAACAAACAAACGAAGAGGGAGTCGAGGAGAATAACAAGCTACTCGAGCTGTTTAAAGCGTTTGTGAATCATGTGAAAGCACGATCAGTGCTGATGCTGATCTCTCGGAGCAGCTGTTCCAACTTGTTCCCTGGTGGCGATTGGTTTCGACACCCCTCGCATCAATCCAGACACACCACATCATCACGCGGTCGCCGTCACGCTCGCCGCAAGACGAAGCGCATTTTGACTGTGAACTTTCAACCCCCAAATCCAAGCGGTAGTCGCTCTGGAGACGCGCGAGCGATTTGATTTCTGCGTAAGACTGGCGACTTCTGATCGTCTTCCAAACAGTAACTGAGGGATACCCAGCGTACCCCTGTATCTACGTTCGTGCATTTGTCTCGTACGATACGCGCCCCGCTTGCACGCTACCGTACGTAGACGCCACGTGCCACTCCAAGCATCGCGCCCTCCGCCAAGCGCCCCCGACACGCGCCCATACCGCCATCGTGCACCATGCCCCGCGCCATGCGTCTGCGCCCGACGCCGAGCTCACCGCCGCCGCGCTCGAGCTGCTCGCCACGTGTCGCGACGCCGCTCCCTGCCATGCGCGACTATGGCTCCTCGCCGCATCGTTAAGTCTCTCTTTAACACCTCCTTACGCACAGCTCCGTCCCGCGCTCAGCGCGCTCCGTGCCGTTGTCATACGGCGTTCAGCCGCGCGCGCGCCGCTGCTACACATGCAACTGGCGCCGACATTGCTACGCGCCGCTACGTTGCAGGCCTACGCCGCAGACGCGCTGCATGTGCTGCCCGATTTGTTGGGCGCGCCGCGCACCACGGTGTGTGGTGGCGTGCCGCGTGCGTTGTGGCACCTGGGATTGCCTTTGTCGAGGGCGCCTTTGCTTACGGCGAACGTGGGAGAGAAGGATGTGGCCGCGGCTGCGGCGCTGCGCGTTCTGGCAGCGTTGGCGGAAATGCCATCGTTTGCGAGCTGTCGCGCGTTGTGTGACTGTGCTTTGTTGGGCACGGTGCATGCGGCATTGTTGAGGGCCGTGCATACCGGTAGACCGCCGTTGGTGATCGGTGCCGCACATTTTCTGGTGACGTTGTTGTCGGCGCCACACGTGCTGTTGAGGGCTACTTTGAATGAGTTGATGATGTCTCATTTGTTGGTGTGTGCGTTACAGCTTAATGGTTGTCGTGCACATGTGTTGCACTACTTTGATGCTTTGCTGAAGCCGCTTGCCTCCCTGCCCGAGCTGCCTTATAACCTTTTGTTGCCGCAGCTCATTGCGTCCTTGCGCCATGCTAAGGAGCCGGAGTTGATACCTACTGTTCAGATCTTGTATGCCTTGCCTACTCATTTGAATTCGCCTTCTCCTTTGATTGCCCCTATCGTGCACTTGCTTCCTCGTTTCCCGCCCCCAGCCCTGCCACAGGCGCTTTCGTTGTTGGCCAAGTTGCTTTCCGGCAATGTATAGGTCGCCAAACACACCCACAGCGCGCAAGCAGCGCGCTCGCTTTCGGAGGCTGCTCGCCCGTATACCACCAACTTCGCCGTCATGCATCCCACTCTCATTGATTTGGAGCAGCTTATTCATTCCTACGATCGTAATCGCGCCGCCGTCGTGGCCGCCAGTTTGCCACAGCTGGAGTTTCTCGTGTTGATCAAACATGCGCGTCACCCTAACATCGTTTCCGCCGCCTCTAACATGCTCATTTTGCTCTCCTCGGCCGACCTGCGTTCGTCGCAGATTGACTTGGACGCGCTCACCAAAATTTTGCACGCACGACTCGCCTTGCACTCGGCGCATGCTGCAGCCACGCTCGCTGTGCGCGATTTGCTGGACGCCTTTGCGCTTGTGGAAGCGGAACTGGCCACCACGCGGGTCGTGGAAAGACAAGCGCCGCGTACCTTAAGCAGCGCGCACCTGCTCTGACGACGAACGTCTACCTCGCATTGGGTGGCATCACACTTCAACTTGCAACGATTGGCCAGTCTGAATGTGCCTACTCGCTCAGGGAAGCGAACGAGAAAGGCCACTCGCCTCGATTGAGCCTAGTCAGGAGCAGTTGGCCGAATTGCTGGGGCGCTATCCAGCTCAGCCGTCCAGCCAGATCGATGGTGATATATCGCTTCAATCGAATACATGGGCTTCGATTGGAACATCTTGACACCCACCAGTCTGGTACGCATAGCATTCGGGTCTTTACTGGTCGTGGGTATGTAATTCTGTTCACGCGAACATTTATCTACTGCTCTATTCCTTCGTTCACCATCATAAAGAAGTGCTCCATGGCTATCTTGCATCCCTCTTCGAAAGCAACGCGGCGAATTCGAAGATATGCCTCCTTTAACTGCTGAGGCTTAGTATTCATTCGACGTCCAAGATGATCAAGAAAGACATCTTCTGGTATATACTTTCCCAACTTACCATTTCGGTAGAACTGGATCATCATTGTGGCAAAACTATTTCTCACCACACGTCCTGTAACGTATTCGAACTTCTTATTGATTCGTCTCATGAAGCTTCGCAAAGACCGGCTTTCGCATCTAGCTGATAACTGATGACCATCCATTGTGTTTCATTCTGTTTTTCTATTTTAGACTTCCGTAGTATAACCTGCGAATGAACTTGACATAAAACTTCACAAACTTCTGCAACATGACCGGAACGATGATGAACGGAACAGCAGCATCACTATCTACCTTTTCTTGCCGAAGTCTCAGCGAAAAAAAGGACCCATATTGCGTTGGCTTCGAAGAATTTAGTTCCAAGTCAGTCGGCACTTCAATTCTCGCAATCGCTTCCGGTCTCTGCCCCCCCGCGGCGGACACAATTGCAGCCAAGAAGTTGATACCTCACTTCTCGAGAAGACTTCCTGTTTGTGAAGCCTTTTTGCAAACGACTTCTTTTTGGCCTTATCTTGACAGTAAGTCTTGAAAACATCCTTAAGGACATTACTGGCCAATCGTAAAGCATTTGTCATATCGCTCGGCTGCAACAAAGCGTCTTCCTTGGTGACGTAATCTATAGCATTTCTTAGTCGTGTGATGGTGACATGCTTCTTCTCCGCGGAAGAAGCAGTATTTCCCAAGTAGTCCGACACTCTTGACAAGTTACTCAGCGTATCCTTATCGGTGAACGACGAGCTGTCATACCGAACGAGAAGACTTAGCTTGTTGGCTTTCGTTGCTACTGTCGAAGGGGCTGCAGCGATAATGAAATGTCTCATGGAGTATTGGATAGAATCAAAGTTCAAGAGACATTCAAACATACCTCCTTTCTTCGATTCGTGTTTTTTTGCCAGCGAACCGCATGCAATCGAAAACCTCATGATCTGGCCCGCCATGCATCTCACATTTGCGTACTGCGTTTGTGGCTTTCCAGAAAGAACCTCGGTACTGCGAAAGTGAATGTTGTAAATTGTCATCAAATCTTCACACTTCTCTTCGTTTGCCCTTAAACCCTTATACACCTGACAGCCTCTTTCCAGCTTCGATCTGTTTCGTAGCAAAGCTTCGTCGCTTGAAAAAAGATCTGGTTCCACCAACATGATTGCGGTAATCATATCATTCCATGCCTCCTCCCTTGATCTCGGCTTTTTGGTCTTCAGTGAAGAATGAGAAGCTTTCGACGTTTGCCACGGGCAAGGTCACACGGCAATTGAGACGTCGGTAGGTATTTTTCTTGCTTCGCTAGGAGCGACTGCAAACTACGCTTTCCCAGAGAATAATTGTTCTTTGAAGAGGAAGGTAGTGACACCATGTCCGAATTTTCGAGACGCTGGTTCTCCTTGTCGGCATTTGGGGGCACAGTTTCTTCGTCTATTTAAAGAGAAGAATTTTCGTTTTTGGCTTCCGAAAGAGAACGAAATGAGCCACTTCCTTTCTCGTTAACTGTCGCCGCTTCGATTTCTGCTTCGACGTCATCATACAACATCGAGACTTTGATTTCTTCGTCTCGTCGATCATCGTTGTTCAGTTGCACAGACTCATCATCTGTAACTCCAGCAAATTCCGGGCCGGCAGTCGCATTTTTAAACATGTGCGTGCCCCAATACCCTTTTAACGCATCTCGTAATAGCCTAAATCCACGCTGAGACGTCTCACGAAATCTCTTACTAATCCTTCCAACATGCGCCTCAAATACCCAATACGGCTTAATGCGCCAGACCATCATTCCCACAATCATCACCATCTCTTCCTGGTCCTTTCATATTTGCACCTCGTACACCGACCTCAAAAACTCCACAGCCACCGCCAGCTACGTATACACGGCTCGAAACATCCAAAAATCTCCTAGAATTGTCCCATTCTCGCCAAAGCTCCTCCACAAAGTTGCGCCTCGGTCCACGCCACCAACCCCGTCCTTTTTACCCAACTCGAACTGACTGTCCTCTACCTATCTGGGAAATATCAAAGCCCAAACACAATTACTTTTCCCGCTACAGCCCCATCTTTACCGCCTTTTCCCTACTTCTTACTTTTCACAATTACTTTTTTCCACTTTTAATTACCCTCCCAACAAAAAGTGCCGTCAAAGCGCCCCAATTCCCTCCACCCACTCTCAGCTTCCATCACTTCCCTTCCTGCTTCACTCCACATTAATTACCGCTAACAAATTCCTCTACGCACAAACCCTGCAATCGCATCTCATATTGTACTCGCTCCATCTCTTTTGTTTGTCTCTAAAACGTCTCAAAATCTGCCCAAATATTGCTATGCAGTATTGAATTTTACTTATGCTCTTTGAATAGCTAATTGCATCCATCACCGTCTGATTGAGACACAACCCCTGTACACGCAAAACCCAAGGCTACTGCTCTCTAAGGAAGCCGCAGATCACATACCTTCGCTTACAACAATTAAATGCACATTGGAAGAGCAATTCACACTTGAAGAGCAATTGTGGCGCTCGAGATTCTCCTGTAGCTCCAAATCATCAAGCGAGTAAGACTAACTAAGGTAAGCACTGTAGTGCAATGGAGGGGTCTCCCAGTAGGGCGCATAGTGCGGTGGATGGTGCATGGTCGGTGTGCAGGCTGCATTGCTTTTTTCTCCGTGTAGGGCAGTCGTTGCTGTATTGTTGCTCTTGTGGCAAACCCCCCAAATAGGTGGATTGTTTTTCTACTAGCTCTACGTGGCTACTGCCCCCGGAGGTGCACTTAAGCACCTCCCGACGGGTAGAACTGACGGTGGTACACCTCAAGTACACCCTAGCTTTTTCTTCTTCAGCTAGTTCCCATCAGGGTTATTCCTTCGTCGCTACCTGTGCTCCACGCTTATCTCGTGGCCCGTTGTTACCGACTGTTGCGTACTCTTTAGTCCCAGCTTGGGTACCGCGGAGATTCTTCCCTCTCGGGCATAGTACGCTGTTGTTGCTACTCGCTGTAGAGGCTGTACTACAAGCATCACATCTTTACTATCTTACGACTGCCGCCACCAAGAACTATGAAGCTCCCTACAATCTCTTACTGTAATGCATTACAGATACGGATGTGGTTCGATTACTAACTTAGTCTCATTGGAAACAATTAAGGCCGCCCAAATTTCGATAAAACTCGGAATAAACTGAGGATGGCCTGTAGCGTTCTCTAAGCCTTCGTGAGCAGCGGACACTATCACAAATCTGGTTGAGCTCTACTTTTACGCTTATATTACGTATAGTACATTTTCGGGAACCCCTAATTCACCACATCTCCTTAGCCCAACATCCTCGTTTGTTGCTGCAACACACACTGAGCTAGCCGCTCTGTGGCAGTCTTTTAGCACCTATTAAATCTCTCTTACATATCATGGGACACCACAAAGCGCCACTCACCACTGCCTAGAAGACTCTCGCCTCAAGTCTAACAGTCTTCACCACCTGCTTGTAGCCCGAAATTCTCCTCTACTGTTGCTCTTTGCACTCAGCTAGCCACTCTCTGAGGGGTTTTTGGCCTCCATTCACTCTCTGGTCAGCGCCCTGAGACAACAACGAGCGCCACCTACCCACTGCCTGGAAGAGTTTCACCTCATTTCTAACCGTCTTCAACATTTTTCTTTAGCCCAAGATCGCTCTTTTGCCACTCTCAAGACACTGATCACTCTCTGTGAAACGTTTTCAGGCACCATCAAGCGCCACACACTGCCTAGATAACTCTTTCTTCATGTCTAACCGTCTTCACCACCACCCTTTAGCCCAACATCGTCGTTTACTGCTGCACTTCGCACTGAGCTAGTTATTCTCTTACCACTTCTTGGAACCCATATACTCTCCCTCAATTGTTGTCAGACACTACTATGTGCCAACTACTCACTGCCCACCCAGTGAACAATGAATCTGGACACGTTTGGTCCGAAAATGTGCCGTAATTTATTCCAAAAAATCGATGGCAGTACTGAACATGTCCGTGCATTAGGCATGTAATCTAGACCGTGATCGGTATCCATTTTCACACAGACCGATGGTGGCCAATTAATGATCTCGGTTGTCTGTTGATCTGAAAGTGCTACGAAACATGGCCAGCCAATGTCGTCCGTACCGTTTTTGTCCGCCCACTGCAGTAGCATTTCGGACACCAACTGACAAAAATTGGTACCCTTTTGTACATATCCTGTTGTTAGCTATTGTTGCCCTCTTTTTTCCCCGTCATTGCCGTTCGACGTGTCTCTGCTGCGCCACGCGTTTGCTCCCAGCAACGGGATACTTGCTGCCATGGATCTTCGAAACTTGAACCTCAGACCATCACATCCCCATCACCCCATCAACCTTAGTCACCGGAGCGTTATGGATTTTACCCTACTGCCACAGCGGGCGTCAACTCAAAGACGAAGGCGGCGTCTGTTTGCGCCATCGTCGCCTCCCATTTTTGGTATCGAATGGCCTTTTGATGACGCCGTCTCTTGTCAAGCAAAGTGGCAGTTCTGCGAGAAGCCCATCACACGCACGCTCTCTCCATCGAGACTCGCTTCTAGGGAACGTACTGCAGACTGCACATTCAAACAGAAGACAACAAAGCGCAAGCGCCGGATCCTGTACACGTCGACTGTGCGCATGCTGTTGCATAGGACGCAGAGTGGGAGGCACAGCGCCATCAGACATCACGCGTCTTCTCACGGCATCAGTCACACTGAACGCGCGCAGCGTGGTAACAATGTGAGCTACGATGGAAATGCAAGTCACTTTGCGGGGAGTCGTTAGACACTCTGTCCATTACTCGCTTCCGAATCTGCCTCCGCCTCAGGTAGTTCGCATAACTGTACGGACTTTTGCCTTGATCTTCTATCAATAATGGTATCAAGAAATTCTGCTCGCCACCAGGGCGAGGAGCGCTCCGTATAACTACTTATGGTTTCGAAAGTCCACGTCGCTCACCTACAAACCGTCCAATGATTCAAGCAATTCGTTGTCCCTTCTCTCCAACATCTTTGGCCTTTAATAACTCGTACATCATCCACTTCGACGAAGCTCTTCCGGTGCTGCGAAATGGAAAACCTTTCATGGGTACAGAGTTGTTCCCAGTAAGCGATTCATGCCAGCCCATGCCAGCTCATAATGAGTTATCGTACAACGGAGTCCAGTTCTCGGAGCTTCAAGAACGGGGCTGTCAGACAAATGGACCATAAGTTACCAGCAGGTCCTCAATGCACTTGCATCGAATCAGTTCAAATTTGAGTTGCGTCATCACGGCTGTATAAAGTTACCGTGGACAGCTGCCTCTGCTAAACAGATACCAAGGTTATCGTAGGCCGCAATCTTCAACCTGCCATTTTGTACACTAGAAACGAAGAAGAGCAAATGACGAGAACCATGACGGATTATTTATGTTTTGCTCCGTTCAGGTACTGTACCAATTGCGTTCAAGACATGACAACAATGTAGAAGCACGCACCGAACGCGAGGGTTAACGACGACTCGTACCCAACCTCCGAAACGTGTATCTCGTTTGTTCTCAGAGAATCAGAGTACAAGTCACAATCCATCGCATGATATTTCTTGTTAAACTCCTTTCACGACCAGAGTAGGAAAGAAGTTCAACTTCCACTTTTGGATGAGTCATTTTATCTGTTTTTTCGGTATGAGAAGGCTTTCTCGTGGAGTCTTGGCCGCAGTCCATCTTCATAGGAGCAAGCGTAAACCGTACAGCAGCCTTTATGTTCCCGAAAGCGCAAGGAAAGACGCTTCTGGCTAGAAAACTGTTCACGGGCGAGCAATCCCGTGCGGACCATTGAAGGCATCGATCAAATGAGATTATGAGCCTCCCTGTTGTAGTCAAGCTAAGGTGGGTAACTTTTTGTGCCTGGGAGCACTAGACCCCGCGTAACGTGAGCGGGGAGAACTGTATCGATTATATGAGCAAAAGCCACAAAACAGGAGCACAAGACGGGAGCATACGGGACTGCATGGTGCAAGCTCGCCAGGCGCATACGTGCAGGTCTCTGTATCACGTATAAGGTTGATCACTGTTCCGCACGTCCAGCACATGTGCTGGAAGGAGGAGTACTTCTAATATGGCAACTTCAGAACGGTAAATGGTTATCCTCGCGACAGCAAAGGTAAGGCTTAAAGAGTGTATTGAGAGGCGGCTTGGTGGTCTGATTAGGGTGTCAAAAGGTGCATTTGTAAAAGCACAAGCGCAGGTGAACCAACGGCGCACATTCCCATTCCGCAAAGACGCAGTAGATTTGAAGTTCCAGTAGGAACTGGAAAGTGTGGGGAAGGTCGATGCTGCTGAGCGGTAAGGCTGACATATCCTTGTGTTACTGCTCTGCTCGAATTGGCGTTCATTACTTTCATGCCTGTCCAATGACGTGCACACGTGACGGTTGGCAGACCTGGAACTGCTCGTTTCTCCACAAATGGCTCGACTGGTACAAATCCGTTAAAGATCTCAACCGGGCTACTAGAGGCAGAGCCTTCGCGTAATACGCGCTTGGAAATCGACCTTAGCTACCAGTGAGCGCCAGGGCCAGTCTTACTAAGAATTTCAGTACTGGGTTTGGTGCGTCTTGCTCCCGAAAATGACAATTCTACAGACCAGTCTTTGTCCCTTGCTGGAAAGGTACAAACCGCGAGTATTGACTGAGTGGGTGACACTGCTACACATCCATTTCGTGTTCATGTGACGCAATTCAGCCAACGCGGAGCTCAGAATCTATCGCTGGTACTTTTCGAAAGCCACCACCACCCAAACCCTTTCGTGTTGTCGCTGCCCATATCGTTCCTTTTTCAACCGTACCATACCATAGGTTGATCCGTCGAGCGTTCCTAAGAGAGATTCTCCGTGTGGTTTTAGGTCATACTGAGCACAACGCTTGCGTTCGTAGGGCAGTAACCTTTTCGCCTGAGAAGCAGCAACACGTGCATCAGAATTCCAAACCACTTCCTGTCACGTACGACTTTTAACCCCCTGCTTGAAGTCCGTAGGCGCTAAGTTTTCTCACACTACCGAGAATGGCAACCAAGCTTTTCAGATCCGAAATCGCAAAGCCGATCAGTCTTCGTCAGGATAGACGCCTTCAAGGTGGGCATGTAAGTACCCTTCCTGAATTTCTATTCATTCTGTCTTCAACGGCACAACAACTGACGGAATATTCAAAACATATACA
>JASCIV010000734.1:0-13190 GCA_030374735.1 Gracilaria caudata
TAAGTGTAGTACGACTACTTAGTTGTGGTCAGTGGTTGCGATGTAGAGGTATTATAGGTCGTTGGGTCTTGAGCAAACCCACGCGTAGAAGTGGAATTAGCTTCACCGTTTCCGTAAAAGAGAGAGAGAGAGAGAGACTGAAGTAAAACTATGGAAAGCCTTTTCTCAGTAGAGATGGCCAGAACTTTAGAGAGAGAGAGACATAGAGAGAATGATCAAATCTTCCCAGTTTTACAATATCTTCGGATTATGGAGGAAGCACTTCCAACCAGATGTATCTTTCTCATTTTTGTACTCGGTATTATTTGGGCAATTGCGGTCTCTACAGCGAATAGCGCGATACCCAATACGTATTGGAATTGCAATTTGAAGTCCAATACGTAGCAATATTTTATGTAGGGAGTAAAAGCAAGGCCTACTGACTTTCGAAGAGGTAAGACCCAGTGTGCCCATCATCTGTGCTACCTGTTGACCCACACTTGGCCATGGAGTTTGAGTGTTGAACAAGAGAGAATAACCGGACGGCAGTTGCATGCTAGTGACTTTTTCAGAAGAAGACGTCGAAGCAGAAGGAGCTGCAAAACTGGACAGCGACTCACACATGCGTCTCGTATAAGTGAACTGCCGCCAGTCAAAAGATAGAGAACGCCTGCAAAAGTGGTTGGCCTTCCAGAAGAGATGAGTTTACCGTCGTTCAAAAGTAGTGGCAGAGGAGAAGCAAGCGGACAGAGTGTGTGAATCACAAAATGAGAAAAAGCGCATGTGCGAGGCGCACCACCTGATCATCAGATGAGCTCCGTGCTGATCCGCCTTCGTTTGCCGATTGCTTTTCGGGCCAGATCTTTCGGTGTGCATCCGTAAGATACAGTCATTTCTTAACTAGTCAATTGGCATTGGCATATCATGTGCATGATGCAGCGTATTCTACGTTCCAACATCACGTGCTCCGTTCTTCACCAAGTCCCCGCGTCTGCGCTCTGCGACACTCGGCCCGCAAAACAACCGCTGCAGCTGAAGTTTGTGGATTTAGAAGAAGAAGAGAGAAAAAGGGAAGCCTCACACGCAACAGCGTTATGAGTTATCATGCCTGGCGATAGCAGATCTTTAGCGCACCAATTCCTTTCCGTACAGAGCAATACTGCGGCTAGGGCAGAAAGGGGGGGGTTAAATGTTAGCCGCATAGTTGTTGTGTTCGGGTGGAGACACCTGGGAGACACGCTGCGCGAAGGTGTCCCTATCTGCGTCCTGTACTCCCCACCGTGATGAGATGGCGCCACGCTCACCCGACTCAGTTCCGCCTCCTTTCAAACGCATACACACCATCGAGTTTGAATACAATTCGGCGAGCGCACACCACGACTGCTGTAGTTATCCCTCACAACCTGTCAGGAAGAGTCGTACCGACAACCCACACGGCAAAAAGGCGCTTACATCATAACATTGAGAGCACAAGAAACAGTCCAATGAATGCGCTTAATTCACGGTTTGCGCACAAACCGTGCGCACAAACCGAACGCATGTATCACATGATCTCATTTACAAAGCATACGAGAAAAGCTATTAAGCAAAAACCGAAAACAGCGTTCACGCCGATTTTGTCTGCGCCTGTGCCTTCTGCTTCGCCAAGAAGCGTTGCTTCACAATGGAGTACAGGAAAGTGCCAGCCAGTGCAACGGCCATTCCGACCGCGTTGAACAGCTTGACGGGCGTTCTGAACACCAAGATGGTGACAACAATCACGCTAGCTCTCTTCAAAATGTTACCCACCGCATGCGTCACCACGCCCGTCTTTCCCAGCGCCATGAAGGACACAGTATTGTACAAGGTGTAAAACACGCCCGACCCCGCCAACAACTGAGCAATCTGCTTGGAGGGCAGCGCCGGAAGCCCCTCCGCAGCCAGTGCGAACGGAAGTTCAATGAGAAACGCCATCACCGACATCACTCCATAGATGTTCTGCGGCGACAACGTGGGGTCCTTCTTGAAGTCACCCATGGTAAGCTTACTGAAGATGTTGCGCGACGCAAACGCCACATTGGACAACATGGCAAACAAGAAGCCTGGCCACGAAAACTGCAGCTGCGTGACAGCTGAGAGAGCCACACCGCAGATGATGGGCAACAACGTGGCGTACACGCCCGGCGAGTAAACCTCTCCCAGCACGAGCGCGCTGCCCAGCGCGCCGAAGGCGGGCTCACACGCCTTGACGATGTGCGAGAAACTGACGGCCACATAACTGAACGAGATGCAGGTGGACACATGGCCCACCAGGTGACTGATGGTGGGCAGAAACAGTGCCCTGAGCAGCTTTGGCGACACATTGGGGCGCTTCTGCAAGCGCAGCGCCCACTGAACGAGCACCATAATGGAACCCACTCCCAGCTGCACGGTGGACAGAATCCACGGATTGGACCATGCGTTGAGCACCTTCTTGTTCATGATGTTGAAGATGATGTTGAACACATACCAAAGAAAGAACAAAAAGCCCACGTACAACGTGCTCGTACTCGGCAGCGACAAGCGCGATGGATTTGACGACGCGCGGCCCGGATCCTCGCCCGCCACCATGCGCACCGAGCGCACGCCGGCGCCGACACCCACGTCGACGCCACGCGCAGTGGACACACGCAGCGCGGGCACGAAAGAGCGTGATCCCAGCGCAACGCCCCGGTGAGCCGCACGCTGCGGCGCGCAAGCGCGGCGCGACGCGCCACGCGCCGCTATCACAACGGGGTTCACAAACGCAACCATGTGCAAAACAAGCGCTGAGGCAGAGATCGGCGACGCGTCGCGGAGCTGTGCGCTCGAGCTTTATCACAAACAGCGACAACAACAAGCGCGGCGAGTGGGGGAAGCGGCCGCGAGCTCGCCCGCCGCGAACCATGCAGCGATGATCATTGATCAGAACTGCGCTGATCCGCCCAAAATGCGGCGCGCGCAATGTGCCGCACAACGTGTGCGGCGCGCATTGGGCCATCGCCCCGAGCAGCGCGCGCGCGATTGGTCCGCGCGCATGTCGCACAATCTGCGAGCAATTTCTTCACCTTCACACAAATCAACACGCGCCATTTTCTCCGTTTCTCATCAGCGCGCCGCCGCAACACGCGCGCCATCAGCAACAACATCATCATCATCAACTGAATGCCTCCCAATTCCTCCGTCGCACGCGCGCGTCTCATCGCCGCCGCCACCATCCCAGCGACAGCGGCGCGCTACCGCTTGCCACCGCCCGCGTCGCCGCCGCGCGCGCGCGCCGCCGCCGCCGCCGCCTGCTCGCGGCTCAGCAGCCGCACCTCGTCCACGCAGCGCTCCGCCAGCGCCGCGCTCACGTCATCGAAGCAGCCGTCGCCCACAAACTCGCGCACGCCCCACGCGTCCATCTGCAGCTCGCGCGCGCCAAACTCATCCACCACCACCTCGCGCACGCGGTGCACAAACACCCTACCCACGCACCGCGCCAGCTGCTCCTCCTCGCCGAGCAGCTCGTGCGCGTCGCCGCCCACAATACACTCAATGCCGCACTCCTCTCCGATGCGTCGCGCGTCGCGCAGCAGTCTGCGCAGCTCGTCCATGCCGCGCGCCGCGCGCTTCGTCGCCGCGTCGTCGCACGCGCGCGCCGCGCTCAGCTGCGCGATGCGCGCCGTCATCACGTCGTCCGCGCGTTCCACCAGCGCGCGCAGCAGCCGCCGCACCAGCGCGTGGCGCGCCTGCAGCAGCTGCGCGCCCACCTCGCCCTCGCCCTCGCCCGCCGCGCACTTGCCCACGCGTTCGCACAGCCGCGCCGCGCGCGCCAGCGTCATGTGCGACGACGCCAGCGCCCTGTCCACCGCGAACTGCCCCAGTCGCGCGAGCAGTTCGCGCGCGCTCCAGCTCTGCGCGAACCACTCGCCCTTGCTCGCCAGCTGTCTCGCGGCGAGCACCACCGCCTCCCCGTCCACAGCGCCGCCCGCCAGCGCCTGCTCCACCAGCGCGTGCAGCGCGGCGTCGCGCTGAGTCAGCGCCGCTTCCACAACCGCCGCTCTCAGCGTGTGCGTCACGCTGCGCAGCACCTCTTGCAGCTCGTCGTTCTCGCGCGCCGCTCCCTCCTCCACAAGCGCGTCAAGCGCGTCGCGCAGCTCGTGCACAGCGCCGCGCTGCGCCAGCACGTCCGCGTGCAGCTGCTGTCGCACGTCACCCGCAAACGCGTCGTCCGACACGTGCGCCGCCCACACCACAAACGGCGCCCAGTCCAGCTCGTCGTTCACCGCAAACACCTCGCGATAATCGCGCGCCGCCTCGTGAAGAGCCGGCACAATGTGCGCGCGCGCAAACGACACATACATCGCCGCACGCTCGCACGCGCCGCCGATCAGCGCCGCGTGCGATAGCGTGTTTGCGCAGATGCGCGCCGCAGCGTCCGCCAACAACTGCTCGCGCAGCGCGTCCGGCGCTTCTCCCAACAGCAGCCGCACGCGCGCGCATTCCACCGTGGTGAGCGCCTCCACGCGCTCCTCGCGCAGCGCGTCGTTCACCTGCTGCGCCGCATCACACAGCTGTTGCAACACCTGCGCAAAGTGCGCGTCACTCTTCGCCAAGTGCTGCACGGCCGGACGCACCGCGTCGAAACGGCGCGCCGCCACCAGCATGTTGTCGCGCGCCGTCTCCGGGTCCGTGCACAGCGTCAGCTCCGCGTGCAACGCGGGCAATTGCGTGCTCAACAACTGCGCCGCGCTGCGCAGCAACTGCACCACACGCACGCCGTCTAGTCGCGCCAGTCGCGCGCGCGTCGGCTGCAAGCTGTTGCCCACGTCGCCGCAACGCTGCGCGCCGCGCCGCAGCACGCTGAGCGGCGGTGCGTCGTCGTTGCGACCGCGCTTCCCACCGTCCAGCACGTGTCCGGCGAGCATGCGCGCGCTGCGCGCGGCCGCGATGGCGGCGCGCAGCTGCTCGTAGTGGTGCCGCGTGGACGAGTGCGCCGCGTGTTGCAGAGTATCGCTGCGCGAGCGCGCGCGCGCGGCGTGCTCGAGAAGCGCGTCCAGCGGCTGTGAACGCGAGAGCTCGTCGGCGTGCTGTAGAGCGGCGTCGCGTCCGCGTAGCTCGGGCGGGGCGCGCTCGTCGGACGTGGAGGCGGGCGCGGGGGGCGGGGGAGGCGCAGCGGCGCGCGAGTAGTACGCGGATAGACGCGACGCGCGGCGCTCGGACGGCGCGGCCATGGTGCGCGGCGGGCGGCGGACGGCGGGCGGTGGAGAGCCGCGTGGCAATGCCGTTTGGGGCTTTACTGTTTATTGACCGGCGGCCGCTCACCGCCACACAGGCTCTCAGGCTCTATTCGCTGCGCTCCCCCCTCAGATACCGCCTTCGTCGCCCGCACTGTGCTGTGCTCTTTGCTGTTCTCTCCGCCCGCGCCGCCACTCCGCCTCGTCCGCGTGCACACGATGGAGCCCGTCGAGCAGTACAAGAAGAAGACCAACACCGGCGACGCCGTCATCATTCGCATTCTGCACCCCTCCGCTCCGCCCGCGCCCACGGCCGCGCTCATCGGCTGGGCGGGCGCCTCCATGAAGAACCTGTCCAAGTACGCCGCCATCTACGAGGCAATGGGCTACAACACCGTCAAGCTCGTCACGCCTCCGTCCGTGATTTTCGGCATGCGTCCCGTCGCCAGCGCCAAGTTCCTGCTATCCATCCTGCGCATTCTGAGTGCCGACCACCGTCTCACCGCCGGTGGGCTCGTGTTCCACAAGTTCTCCAACGGCGGCGCCACCGTGTCGCCGCATCTGTCCGATTTCTTCGCCGGTAACTGCTCGCATATCGTCAAGGCGGACGATCAAATCGTGGTGAACAAGTGCAAGGACGCGATTGCGGCGGTGGTGTTTGACTCCGCGCCGTGTTACATGCACGTGGACGCTGGCGCCAGCGCCCTCACGCAGGCGCTTCGCGTTCCGCCGGGGGTTGTGTGCAACGTGATCTTCACGCTGTTTGCGCTCATCGCGTGGGTGCAGCGCGTGTTCATTGTGGACGTACCGGTGGTGTTCTGGCGTGGCGTCACGCATGCGCGCTATCTTTGTCCCGAGCAGTACATCTTCTCGGCGGTGGACCCGTTGCTGGACCCTGATGCGCTTGACGCTCTTATAGAACGTAGGAAGAGAGACGGAGTGGACGCGCGCGTGTTCCGGGTGCAGGACGCCGGTCACGTGCTCATCCTCAGAAAGCATCCTGACAAGTATGTGGAAGTGATCCGCGCGGTGAACGATTGGGGCATCAATGCATGGCGGAAGCGAAACAACGCGCAGCTGTGGCAACTGCCGCCGGATGCACCGGCGCAACAGGCGCCAGAGGCGGCGCCGTCAAGGATTTAACGACTTGTTCGCGCCACAACCTTTTCGTTTTCGAAGCTTTCGAAGTTGTTGCGATACGCCTGCAGAGGGCTAACCCTCATAACACAATAACACCATACGCTTTCGTTCATGTACCTTCGTACGCTACCCACTCCTAGCTAAAGCTCAACACAACTCAATGTAATGAGCCCCGCACCAAGCCGCTATGCCGCTCCTCTTCCAAACGGCCACGGCTTCCCACTCTTCTCAGTCTGTCCGAGGAAACTGCGCACCGGCCCAAAGTTGCCCTCCCTCGGCAGCAAGCACAGTATGGCCGCGCTTATCACCACGATGAGCAGCATTCCCGCTATACTAGCCGCTACCGTCGCTGCTGTGGACCGGATGGCGTTACCTCCACTTCCGTTCGACTTGAACTTTGTCATCCTTGGTCTCAGCCGCACCAGCATGTCGGTCCGTCCAGATGCCCACAACTCGTGATCTAGTTTCCTTGACCGAACCACATCCGCCACCAGTCGAACTGTCTCCAGTGTTTGCGTTTTGGACACCATCGCTCGCAAGTCAAGTTTGAACGGTCCATTGTCGTTTCCCTCAACCTCTGCTTCGATTACACCCACCCACCACGCGCTTTGGCGCGTGTTTGTAACAGCTGCGCACCGTTTCTTCATAATATCCACCACTTCCTTTGTAATTCCGCTAATAGGTGCGGACAATCTAAACAGCAAATCGACTGCAACTTCATCTCGCGATTTAGGCGCCTCGTTTTCCGCACCCACGAGCGTCACCTTGGGAAGCATGGTGATGTTCACATCGCGCGCCCGGCTTTCGAGTAGTGCTTGCGAAAGTCCTCCACGAGCCACGTACTCCGTGCTTTTTATCACCACAGCTTCTGTCTCGTTTTGGCCTCCAATGTGAATTAGACTTGCGATGTATTCGCCGCGCGTTGAGTTGAGCACTGCGAGTTCGGGCATGAACCAACTTGTTGGCTCAGTTAACGTGTCTGTCTCGTTCCCAACAAACCACAGAATAGCCTCTTTGAGTTTGGGAGGAAAGAATATGGTAGGAGATTGCACGTACAGATCTATCATACGCGACGATTCCTCCCCCTCTGCGATAGTGGGCCATGCGTCTACAAGCTCCTTAAGATTGGACTGCGGTACTTGCGAAGGACTAATGTCGTTGTCAGCCGCTTCTGGGTTCATTATTGTGAACGACAGGTCTGCCAATCCCAAATTGGCGAATTCCTCATCAAGTTTTCCACTCGTGATGAAATCGGTTGCAGACGCTTCCTTTTCCGCAGCACCTTCGGTTGGAACAATCACATTCAACGTGATTAAGAACAAAGAATTTGAACTATCAATCACAGCACCTTGTGTATACACCCAATTGCTCAAAGGTAGTCCAACGTTTTTTGATAGAAGAAACTTTGCCGCGTTTATAACATCAATGGAAAATCCCAGCTTGACAGACGTGAAACCCATTGACAAAGCAAAGATTGTGTGCCCATCCTCAAGCTCAGGTGGCGGGTCAGGTGGCGGCGCCTCGGAGTTCTGAGCTTGTGCACTGCTTGAAGCAATGAGAATGACGAAGCTGCCTATCACGAAAGAACGAAACATTGAGCTTTGTAGAGCCTTTTACAATGTGCCCGTACCGACCTTCACCTTCTGATACTCCTGATACGAAATTGCTGAGTGTTGTGAAGTACGAAGCTTCGCCTTCTCAGAAGCGTGGACCCATTAATTTTGACTTGCTCGTACGTGTAGCGAGCGCAAACAAGAGGCCCGACTCCGTAGATGGAAGGCGCACTTTGGCAGTTCTGCACTACTAGAGCGGTCAAACTGCAAAACTTTGTTGCGACACGGTAAGTGTATCAACTGCTCCCAGCTCCACAGTATGAACATTCCGGAAAAAATGTCCCCGATGGCTCTTCCAGGTTCTTCTAATGGACGACCTTGAAGGTCGTCCGTTAGAAGAAGTTTCTTCAGAGCCCTAATGGCATCTATAACCACTGATTCGGAGTTTGCTTGTGAACAGGAGGTTAACAACAGTTGATAGTACAAAACAACAACTAAAATTAGGTCGCGAGATATGAAGTGAGCAATCACGTTGTCGAAAGGTTCCAGAGCTAACGGGCATGGAGCTGGACATCAACATGCTCCACGACATGTACAGCTCAATTTCGCGTGCCTATCAGTAATATCACATTTGTCGTACAAGACACAAGCGACGATATCTTGACATATGCAAAGACAACATGGTCCAGCACTGCAATCCGTAGATGTAGTTTCCTGAACAGAAATCGAGGTACCGTTGCAGTTGGACCGCAAAGGGTAAGATTCAAACTCTGTATAATATTATTGATGATTACGACAAGACTATTTTAGGTTATACGGACTACTCGGTATGCTCCCCCCACCCCCCGACACCACTCGCATAAAGCGTCACTAGACTCCTGAAACTCCTGAACGATACGTCTACCGTAAAGAACATGATTCTTCCTCTACTTGCAGAACCCATTAAAGCTGTACATAAACAATACATTGGATGTGGCTCGGATTCAGGAGCAAACAGCGGGCTCTTCCTAGCAAATAAACACCTCCCTAGCCTTCGCATCCGAGCATTCTAGACATGGATTCTGCGAAAACCCACCTTTTGACAGCTCCCTGCGTACTTGAGAAACAAGATCATAGTACGATATCTCTGGGTTCTTCTCATGGACGGTTGTAAGAGTTTTGGTCAGTGCACCGAATGCATCACCGCCAGGAGGACGCACATCGGCACTAGTCTCATTCGCCTGACAACCTGTGATAAGCGTGCACACATCCGGTGTCATCGCTTGATGGGTGGGATTATATTGTGGCGCGTCGGCATCGGTCTGTGCCTCGAGACCGATATCACCCATCAATCCGGCAAGAGCACCGACAGGATCGTTTGATTGAGAAGAAGAATGCTGCGTGGCACTACCACCACCACCACCAAGGAACGAAGACAGAGGATTACCACCGGAAGAACCACCACCTCCAAACAGCGAACCGACCATAGCGCCAGCTGATCCGCCCAAGAGGGAGGACAATGGATTACGACCACCGCCGCCGCCGCTAGAATAACCGCCTCCGGAATGACCACCACCAGAATAAGACGAGTTGCCTCCCGAAGTGGATAATTTGCTGGACAGAACGGAACCAAGCATTCCGAAAATAGGATTATCAGATTGACCCTCCTGCTTCTTTAGCTGTTGCAAGGCAAACTTCATCATGAGCTTACCAGCAGTACCTCCGAAGATCTGTGCCATAGCACCATTCACTCCTGAGCTAGTAGGCTCGACTGTTGTTCCAAGCCTCTGCGACATAACGTCACAAATAGTGGAAATCGGGAGCGAGCGTGCTTGCTGATCCACTTCGTATCCCCTGCTTCCGCCTAGGATGCTTAGAAGCGACGCACTCTCTTGTTCGGGTTCAGCACTATCCTCATCCTTGGCTCCTTCAATGGCAACCTCGGTTCCATCAAGCATAGATCCAGAATGACAACAATCAGTGACCACGGTAGCCTTGACGCCATTAGGAAGTTTGGAGAAGAATTGCTTGAGATCATCGTCAGCCATCAAGAAAAGTTCATCGAGCACGATAGCTTCGTCAAGGTTGTCGATCTCGACATCATCATCATCGGCAGGTACCTGCGTTCCATGTCCGCTGAAATGCATGAAGATAACGTCTCCTTCCTCGCGATCGGAACAGAGCCAATCCAAGGCTTTCTTAATGTTTTTGTGATTGGGAGCATCATAACTGTCATCGTCATCGATAAGCATCTTGATGTTTTCCTCCTCAAAGCCCTTGCTTCTTACGAGGTCGTACATGATACGGGCGTCATTGCAACATCCCTTGACTGGCGTACACAAGCTCCACAGTTAGCGCGATTGCGAGCGCGCATCGCATATTGAGGAACAAGAGAGGACGATTACTTACGAGCTGCCTCTGGGTTGTTGACATAGTTGATGCCGATAATAACGGCGTACTTTCCCATTGTCGATCCAGGCGAATTGAAAAAAGGGATGCAGATCCAAAGGGCCGGAAAGAAAGAGTAACGAATCCACCAACGTACCAACGAAGGAGTCACCAACAGACACGAGTAGCTAGCCTAGACACTTAGAATACCAAGGGTATGGTGTCGTGCACCGAATCCAGAAGGAGCGATGCGACTGGGAGGGACCAGCCTCACACCTTTTGTGTTATTTGGCCCGAAGGATCAGTGAATGCCTTCCAGTACCGCATCATGCATGACAAGGTTATCTGATTCAGGTTTCTGGGGGGTTTGCAAATTGCTTCCCCGTTGTTAGATATCTTATTTTTTTTTAAAATCTATTAATTAAATTAAGATACTGTATCTACGAACGAAAGTCTGGTTTGATGCAAACAAACAAGCTCCACCCGCCCCGGGCGATTTAGATTGGAGGCTTGGAAGCTGGAAGCCTCCAATCCAGCTGCGAGCTGCTGGGTCACGAGAAGGCCCTCGCGCGAAACATGCCGCCAGCAGCATGCTCATCATCGTCATCGTGGCGCAACGTGTTCATCGATTACAGGCCGTGACAAAATGGAAATCTGAGATATGGAGACGCGCGTCATGCTGACCATCGAGATGCATTCATTCCATATGCCCTCCCGGTTTCTGGCCAACGTCCGTCTCTTCGACGTTGGATTGATGTTGGGTGCGGCTGAGAACAGACAACACCGTCGATTCCTGCTCCTGGACGCATCAATCCGTTTGCAACGACAGGCCCGGAGTCCGCGGAGATTGGTTATGATCATGCCTTACGCACGTGCCGCTGTCATCATGACAGCAGCATGATGCTGCGTGGGCACGTGTGGTGAAGCTGCCTTCTCCATTAAAGCACCAGTGTGATCTGCGCATCGCTCCACTCGAGATCCGCGGCTGTAAGTTAAGATCTGAGCACTTCTTCCACAACTCAATGTTTCTCTTTTGCGCACATGCGCCAACCCGGTGAGTCAGCAGCCCTCCGCTGTGCATTCGAGATCAACCACTCCATTTGGCAGACGCCACTTATTCCTACCCTTGTACCTTCGTGCTCACCTTCGATTCTTTGCAATCGCGCCTCAAACACTCACCATCGTCGTGCGCTCTTGAGGGCATGAAAATGGCCTTCATAACATCCATTCCGCTTCCAAAGACGACACTAACATCGACATCAAACTCAAATCGCTGCATCAATCTCCGTCGCTGTCGCCCAGCAACAATGACTCTCAACGTCATTCTCACCGGTGCAGCCGGTCGCACCGGCCGTATAGTTTTTGAAAAACTACAATCCGATCCTTCAAACTATTCTGTCACAGGATTAGTACGCAACCTTGAAGCCGCCAGAAAACTATTTCCCACCACAGAAAACTTAGTTGAGGGAGACATAACAAAGCCGGAAACATTAGAAAAGCCCTTTGCTGGAAAGGAAGCGCTCGTAATTCTCACCAGCGCTTCGCCAAAGCTCATTCCCGCGCCAGAAGGAGCTCCAAGACAGTTCAAATTCGATGAGGACGGTATGCCAGAGTTTGTCGATTGGCACGGTGCAAAGAATCAAATAGACACCGCCATCCGACTAGGCTTGAAACACGTCGTATTCGTCGGGTCTATGGGCAGCACTGATGAGAGCCATCCTCTCAATCGCGTAGGAAACGGAAACATTCTCAGGTTTAAGAGAAAGGCAGAGCTCTATCTTATGGAATCTGGTATTCCTTATACAATAATCAATCCCTCAGGATTGTCCAATGAACCCGAGCAACAACGAGAACTTGTCGTCGGTAGAAATGATGAATTATTCACCATCTTCGAGCAAACTCAAATGTCAATTCCACGGGCTGACGTTGCACGCGTCGTCGTCTCTGCTCTTCTTGCCCCGGCTGCAAAGAACAAAGCCATGGATGTTGCAGCGAGACCAAAGGGTGATGGCTCAATCACTGAAGACCCAGTCCATCTATTCAACCTGGTCGGCTCGCAGATCTAACTTTGCGTACTTAAAAGCTTACGAAGTGTTGTTATCAAGCTTTGTGCTTTGCTCGTCACAAGCTTTTAACTTATTACAAAAAGCCCTGACCCGTACATGTAAACAAAATTAGGCGTACTAAGCTAAGCTACATAGTGTCGTACAAAATCAACGTATCCTCCTCTCTTACACCATTGGTTCAACTATCCACCTCTTTGCCATCCTCCTTTCCTTCTTTGCTCCCTTCACTGGCCAATCCTGCTTGCCCACGATCGGAGTTTTGTGCAGACGCACCAGTGCTTGTTTGTTTCGCTTCATCGTTTCCCACATTTTTCTCTACGCTTTGCACATTCGCCCTACCCGACTTAACCTCTGCACGAGGCTTGGTTGGAGTCGAATCATAACGCGTACCAACGCTATCCCCCCAAGGGCCGAAACCCCTAGTGTACCTCGAGTTTGCATGCTTATTGGCAATCTGATTCCTTTGGGGACCTTGTGAAGGCCCTGGTCTTGGTGGCCCGGATCTAGGCACTTCATGCCTATGGCGGGACATCTGCATCGCTCCAGCATCCTGCTTGGGAAAATGCCCAACGGAAGGACGATGAATGGGGGGTGGACCATTCATACCACCCTGAGCATTCGGGAACCCTAAAGGAAAGGGGGGATACCCCATACGAGGTGGACCATTGTTGTTGTCATCTCCTAAATCTCTCTCGTCACTTGCATTCATGTTCCCAACGGCAGCGTTCTTACTGAGCTCACCTACATGATGACGAGGAGGGTGACCTCCTTGTCTACCGAAGGCTTGTCCTCGTGGCCCGCTACCTGGTCGAATATGAAGGCCTTGACCGGGTAATCCAGGTGGTGGTGGAGGTGGTGGGGGCGGGGGC
>JASCIV010000735.1:0-13188 GCA_030374735.1 Gracilaria caudata
CAGCGAAAGCACGCGCGCTTCTCAAACATCGCCTCGCGCGTCCGTCGCCGCCCGCCGCCCGCCAAGCGCCGCACAGAAACAGCGTAGTGCAACCCAACAAGCAAAAGCCGCTGCGGCGGCGCGGCGTACACTCCAACGCGTCCCCCACCCACACGCCCACGCGTCATGCAGCCGCACTTCCTCGTCATCCTGGACATAGAGACCACCTGCGACGATGTAAACGACCCGCGCCACCCCGAAATCGTCGAATTCCCCTGGCTAGTATACCACGTCGCCTCTCGCACCGTGCTCGATTCCAAGCAGATCTTCGTCGCGCCGCGCTGGAACGCCAACCCCAACCCGCCGCCCGACGCCGTGCGCGGGCTGGGCACGGACGTTGCCTTCGCGCCCTCGCTCGCCGACGCGTTGTTACAGTTCGACACGTACGTGTACCACAGCTTCGTGGTCACCGCCAAGCCGTTTGTGCTTGTCACCGACGGCCATTGGGACATTTCGCACGTGCTGCTCACCGAGGCCGCGCAGAAGGCGCTCGCTTTGGCGCCGCATTTCCGCACCTACATTGACCTGCGCGCCGAGTTTTCCAAGTGTTACCCGATGGCGCCCGTGCCCGCCGACCGCAAGACCATGTTTTCGTACCTGCACATCTCCATCGAGCCGCGCGCCAGCGGGCTGGAGGAGTGTTTGGCGCTCGCCAATCTGGTCACGCGACTGTTGTCGGACGGCCACGTGCTGGATCAGCCCGTGTTTATCTCCGACTACGAGTGGACGGCGTTGCCGGCGCAGATCCCGGCGGTGGCCACTCCGGTGGCCACCGCCGTGGCCGTGGGCGGCATTGTGAGGCTGCGCGGGCTGCCGTGGACGTGCTCTGAGCGCGATGTGGCGCACTTTCTGAGCGGCATACCGGTGGTGCCCAACGGCATCCACTTTGTGAGAAACGCGCAGGGAAAGGCCACGGGCGAGGCGTTTGTGCAACTGGAAAGCGCCGACGCTGTGTCGCTGGCGCTGGGTAGACACAAACAGACCGTGGGGCGACGCTACATCGAGGTGTTCAAGAGTTCGCCGGTGGACATGGCCAATCACCTGGGGCGTGCTGAGGCGCGTCGCCACATGCAAACTTCCAACAAACGTGAGTGTTGAGCGCGCCTTTTTTTTCTTTTGTTACTTTTATGTGTGTTGCTGACCGCTTGTTTTCTGTGCTTGCTGCGTTTTAGGCAAGTCTTCTTCGGGCTCTTTTGGAAGACAGCGTGCGAATCGACAGGGAAAGGAGGCGAACGGCGGCGGTAGTGGAGGTGGATATCAACCAAACGCAGCGAGCTCGAGTGGGTATTCGTACGTGGTGAAAGTGAGCGGATTGGCGGCGCACACGCGCGGCGATGAGCTGCTGCCACTGCTGCACGACATTGAAGTGGTGGGCAACGGAATCCACGTGGTGAGGACAAGCGACGGCGAATGCAGCGGGGACGCGTTTGTGGAAGTGGTTTCGGAGAGCTGGGCAAAGAAACTGCTGGCGCGCTCTGGCAGCGTGGTGCATGCGACGGCGGCGAACGGACGCGTGGTGAGCTGTCGAGTGGAGATTGCGGGCAGCAACGCGGGCGAGATGAAACGCTGCGTGGGCGGAAAGGGTGCTGGCGCGGAGTGGAACGGCAACGGAGAGACGGTGGAGAGGGGGAATGGCTCCAAGGGCATGGGCGCGAATGTATCATCATCGGCACCAGCTGCGGCATCGGCAGCGTCGACGGGAACGGCGAGAGGTGCGACAGCGGATGGCGCGCTGGGAATGAGGGATGTTTGTACTAGTAATTCGGGGAACGCAAGCGCGAAGCAGGCGGGCACTCACGAGTATTATGCGCGCGTTTGTGGCAAGGGAAGGGGCGATTTGCACATTGAAGACATCCGCTCGCTGTTTGAACGCTTCGACATTGGCGACGAGGACGTGCAGTGGCTGAGCGCTGAGGGAGGCGGGGGCGACGGCGCGGGGGGCAACAAGCTGGGCGGTCGCACGGCGCGCGTGGCGTTTCGCAGCAAGGAGCTGCGCGATGCGGCGGTGCAATCGGGGCGCGGCGGCGGCAAGGAACGCAGCGCGGAGGTGAGCGCGGAGGAAGGCGGCGCGGGCGGCGCGGGCGGCTCGCGCGCGTGGGCGGCGGCGGCGGCGGCGGTGGCGGCGGCGGCGGAGACGCGGCGCACGGTGAAGATGAGGGGGTTGCCGTACAGCGCGACGGAGGAGGACATTGTGCGCTTCTTCAAGGGGTACGCCATTGCGGCGGGCGGCATCAACCGGGGGAGAGACCGGCACGGGCGCGCGAGCGGCGAGGCGTGGGTGACGTTTGTGAGCGCGGAGGAGGCGGCGGAGGCGGTGGCGCGGCTGGACAAGGCGCACATGGGCAGCCGCTACATTGAGCTCAAACTGTGACGCGGGGGAATAAAAACTCGAAACTGGGACGGTGCGTGGCCTCTTTTCTGCGCGCCGCACGCGCGCGCACGGACGGTCAGCGCGCCGTGCGCTGCGGATGTGCGGCTGGTGAGCGCGCTGCAGCTCGCGCTTTTACGACGGGTACTTTTGCGCGCGCGGGAGATCGCGCGGAGAGCGCCGCGAGAAGGTGCGCTATGCGAAGATGGCGTTCGTGACGACGACGACGACGACGAGTGCGTGGTGGCGGCAGAGCGGCGCGAGGCGAACGCGCGCGGTGAGCGCGCGCCGCCCGCGCCGCGCACGCCTTCAAGCCAGCGCGAGCAGCGGCGAGCGCGACGACGACCACGAGCTGCCGCGCGCCGCGGTGGTGGTGCGCGATCAACTGGAACGCGTGCTGCGCGCGTCGCTGCAGCGCTTGGAGCACCGCAGCGCGCTGCTGAGCGGCGCGTGGCGCAACGTGGGCAACAACTGGATCCTGCGACCGCCGGCGTCGATGCCTCCGGTGGCGGTGGTGCACTTTGTGGGCGGCGCGTTCTTCGCGGCCGCGCCGCACGTGTGCTACGACACGCTGCTGCAACTGCTGGCGAATCGCGGGCTGGTGGTGGTGGCCACCGCGTACGACCTGAGCTTCGACCACGTGCGCGTGGCGGAGCGCGTGGCGAGCGACTGGGAGCGCGTGGAGAGCGAGCTCGCCAGCGAGTTTGGCGCGCTGCCCGTGGTGGGCGTGGCGCACTCGCTGGGCTGCGTCATCTCCACGCTGGCGCAATGCCTGTTCGAGGGCAGCTGTGAGCGCGCCGCCAACGTGTTCATCTCGTTCTGCTGTCGCGACGCGGACGCGGCCATCCCGCTGCCCGCCGAGCTGCTGCGCGGCGCGGCGCGCGCGTTGCAGCGCGTGGAGCAGGACGAGCGCGCGCAGCGGACGCGCGCGCTGTGCGCGGCGCGCTGGGCGACGATGCTGAGCAGCGCGGCCACGCCGGCGTCCGTGCGCGAGCTGCTGGCGCCCGCGGCGCAACAGAGCGCGCGTCTGCTCACGCAGCTACGCCCGCTGCTGGCCGAGTCGCTCGACGCGCGCGGCGACGAGCGCCTGACGTTCCACCCGCGCGCGGCGGATGTGCTGGCGGTGCTGGAGACGCACTACGACGCGCGCAGCACGCTGCTGCTGTCGTTCGAGCGCGACGCGCTGGACGACGGCGCGGCGGCGGAGCGCGCGCTGCGGCGCGCGCGCGGCGGCGGCGGCGTGGCCGGCGTGACGCGGCGCGTGACGCGCGCCGGCGCGCACCTCACGCCGCTGGCGCTGAGCATCATCGGCGCCGAGCCGCTGGACGCGCTGGCGCTGCGCGACGTGCGCCGGCTGGGCGCGGCGCTTGCGCAGTGGCTGCACGCGCAGCTGGCGGCGCCGCGCGCGCCGTGAGAACGGGCGCCAGTCGCGCGCGCGCGCAAAAGTAGCCGTTACCGGCGCGCCGCCGCCCCCGTTTTAGCGCTCGCCGAGCTGCCGCGCCTCGCGGCGCCTTTTTGGCGCCGATGACAGCGCCGCGCCTCCCATCCAACAGCGCGCGCTTTGAGAGGTAGCGCCACGCACTCGCCTCTCCGCACACACGCTCCCCCAAACGTCGCTCGGCGATGGCTACCATGGCGCCGTCGTCTCCGTCCCCCTCCACGCCTGCGCGCGCCTCCATCGCCAATTTGCTACACCCGCCCGTGGGCGACGCCGACCGCAACCTGCTGCATCTGTCGCACCTCGCCGCGTCGCTGGCGCCCGCGTCGCCGCTCGTGTCGCGTACGCGCAGCGTGCCGCCGGCCGCCATGCACCGTCGCGCCAACGCCGCCGCTGCTGCCGCCGCCGCCGCCGCTGACCTGCGCCTCACGCCGCACTCCAAGCGCATGAGTCGCACGCGCAGCGGACTCACGCCCGCCGCGCGCCGCATGCTGGCCGCCGCCGCGGGCGCCGACACGCGCGCGTCCGCGCGCACGCGCTCGCCGCCGTCGCCGGTGGTGCTGCGCCCGCTCAGCGTCAACCCGTGTCTGCGCGACGGCGTGCAACTGGCCAGTCATGCCCTCACCGCGCTCAGTCGCGGCGACGGCGGCGGCGGCGGCGGCCTCGGCGGCGGCGCTGCTGCCGCCGCGTCGGCTGCTAACGTGTCGGACCGCATGATGGTGGACGAGCGCGTGACGCTGGATGGCAGCTGTTCCAGTCACGACGCGCCGCAAGCGGCGCCGCCGCCGCGCGGGAAGAGCCGCACCACGCCGGATGCGAAACGCGCGCAGAACAGGGAGAGTGCGAAGCGGTTTCGAATGGCGCAGAAGCGACGGTGGGAACAGTTGCAGCGCACGGTGGCGGAGAAGGAGGCGCACATTGAACGTTTGAAGGCCATGCTACAGGAACTGACCAACCTGCAACTGGACGCGCAGCGCCACGCCGAGCAGCAGCACGGCGCGCGCGACGACGCGCACAGCGCGGCGCGTGGCGCGCACGGCGCGGACAGTCTGGGCGACGAGCTGTGTCGCGCGGAGCTGGAGCTGTTTGTGAAGCTGATGTGGACGCCGCCGCGCGACGCGCACGGCGGCGCGTCGGTGGCGGGCGCCAGGGCGCTGCTGCCGCCCATTGCGGCGGGGCTGGGCTGTCTGCACCGCGTGATTGTGGCGCGACTGGACGGCAGTGTGCTGGGCATCCGTCACCGCAACGACGAGCGCGGACGCGCGATGGGCGCGGAGGTGGGCGGAAGGATCTGGGAGCACGTGGACTCGGCGGATGTGCTGCACCTGCGCTGCTCGGTGGTGCACGCGTCCAAGCTGGCGGACATGTTTGACGGCCACCTCAACGTGTTCTCGTACCGGAGGAGGAGGGCGGCGCGCGGCGCCGGCGGTGGGGGGGGGGACGACGGCGGCAAATGTTGCGTTCAACGGCGCATGGGCGGCGGCGGCGGTGTGCATACAGATTTAGGGTATTTTATGTAACAATGGTTTACGGCTGCGGAAGATCCCCCAGAGTGACCTCTAACGGAGCTATGCCCCGCAGCAGCGATACGACGCCAAGATGAATGGCAGCCGCTCCGCTCGCTCTGCAGCACCGGTGGCTGCGCGCCCTCGCTCGGTTAAAGAGCGGCAGTGCGCTCGAGCCGGGTCTTGAGCTGCGGCGAGCGCTGCGTTCCAAGGCCGCGTTCGTTGCGAAGCAATACCGCCGCCCCGTCGCCGCGTTGTTATATATCGTCGCGCTCTGCATTGCCGAGCTTAAAATCTCGCGCCGCGCACTCACTGCCGCTCTCCTGAGCCTTTTTGTGCGAACGCCGCGCTGGTTTTCCGTTGCGCTCGCCGCTTTTTGAACAGCTCTTTAGCATCCACTGGTGTCGGCTTTGGTGTCACCTTGCTGCCGGCTATTTTCTCGCCGTGTGTTGCCACCGTTTTCCCATTCGTGTAGCACCAAAAAAGCGCAAGCAAACGTTACAACTTGTCGTCGCTCGTGTACGCCATAATCAGTTGTCGGCGTGTTACGCGGCCTCCGTTAGCTTTTTCGTTTTTTCGCTCTCTCTCTCTCTCTTACTAATGGATCTACGCAGGCTGGTGGGCAACAATAACTATGACTCAAGTTCGCCCATGGAGGGCATCATTCACTCGATGCCGTCCAACGACAACGCGGCGCTGCGCAGAACAATCACCGACATTGGACGAGCGCCATCATCAAGCAGTTCTCGCGCGCGCGCGCCGCCGCCGCCGTCCTCGCGTGGCTTCTGGAACACGGTTCTAGATCGGCCACAACCGTCGTCATCGTCGTCCACAACCGCCGGCACATCGTCGTCCTCCTCTTCTGCGCGCCACGCGGGCGCGTCCTCCACGCGCACGTCGGTGGCGTCCATGAGCTTTCGTCTGAGCGACAACGCCGCGGGCGCGCCCATGCGAGCCAGCTCGTCTGCGTCGCAGTACCCGTTGCGCATGCAATCGTTTCACAGCACGTCACGTTCACCGAGAAGCGGCGATCGAAACGGGCCGTCCGTGTGTCCACACTGCAACAAGCAATACAGCTCGCTGGGTCAGCTGCAGACGCACGTGAGGAGACAACACAAGGAGGGCGGTGCAAGCAGTAGCGCGTCGCCCAAGTATCAATGTCCGTCGTGTCCGCATCAGTTTTCGCAACGCAGTCATCTCAACCAGCACCTCAAGACGGTGCATGCGGGCATGCGTCCGCACCAATGTCCGGTGCCAAACTGCGAAAAGGCGTTTGGCAAACGGTCGGACCTCAAGTCGCACGTGTCGTCCGTGCACGAGAACGAGAGGCCGTTCGCGTGCGAGTTCTGTGAGCGACGCTTTGCGAAGAAGAGCAACTTGAGTCGCCACCGCGAGAAACTGCACCGCGAAAAGCTGGAAATGACAGCGCGAAGATAGTGGCCGAGCGGATTTTTTTTTAGTGTTTCGGCGCGCGACACGCTGAGCGTGATGGGGCGGGCAGCGGCGGAGGCGGATGTGCGCGGGTGTGTGGCGCAAAGTCGGGGGGTGGATGTTGTGTGGATATTGGTGGCGGACGGGCGCGAAGCGTGGGTTGTGTGGCGGTGCAGTGAGCGCGTAGAGTATGTGCAAGCCATCGACAGAGCGGCAGCGCGCGGTGGGAGCGAGCGACTGACGGAGAACAGTACACAGCTGAGCGCGACGCGCATGTTTGGCGGCGCAGTCACGTGCGTAGCGCGCAAACAGCGCCGGCTAACGGAGCGCGTTGCATGGCGCACTGGGAGTGCACCCCACGTTGGAGCAACCTTTTTCTGCGGCGCGAGTGTGTGTTTTGGGACGGACCGGTAAACATTAACTATTCAAACTGCAACACACGATGGCAGGAGGCACGCGCGCGCGCCGCGGCGCGGCGCCGCGCGGCGCGAGTGGTAATTCACATGGGCTGCCACAGGGCGAGAGCGCGCACGCGAGAGCGGCAAAACGGCTGTGCCGCGCAAGTGACGCGGCCATTCGGCGTACCTGAACGCGCGAGTCTGTCGCCAGCCCACCGCGCACGCTGCGCGCTTGCGGCGGCGGGTGCATTGGCGCGCGTCGCCCGCGGCACCATGGCGCACGCGCGCGCGCGCGTGCTCGAGGCGGAGCGCCGCACGAACGGTACACGTGGTGCGCGTGATGCACACTACGCGCGCAGGCACCACGGCGCCGCGCACACTACCAAAAAAACTCCTCAACGCGCTCGCCACGAGCATCATGCTCGCCGCACCAACAACGGGGCTCGCGGCGCGCGGAACAAAAACTGTGTGGCGCACGCTCGTCGCGCGCGCGCGCGCGCGCGTGCGCGTGCGCGCTGCCGGCGCGCGATCAACGACACAACACACGCGTCTCGCGACGCGCAAGCAGAAACGACGCTTGCACCGGTGCAAACAGCGCAACACAAACACGCGCGCCGGCGCTTTCCAGCGCGAGGTGGAACGCGCACTGAATCAGCGCTCACGGGATGCGGTACGCTGTCCACGCGTCACACAACCGCCAAAGCGCCGCCGCCCGCCCGCCCCTGAGAGAGACCCCCTGCGCGCAAACCGTCGCAGCGCGCAACAGCCACCGCCTTTTGCAACGGTGCACGCGTTTTCCGCAGATCAGTTTTTTTTTCTCCTTTTTTTTTCTGTGTGAGTGTGTGTGTGTGTGTGTGTGTGTGTGCGGGGGCGGTGTGCGCACTGGGGGCGGCAAAACGTTATGCGATTACACGCAACGTGCAGCGGCGCGTTGCCGCCGGCGCGCAGCGCGCGAATCGCGCAATGTTTGCGTTGCGTGTGCGCGCGTTGGGCGCGGGAGCCGCGATCTGCGCCGCCTGCGCGCTTGCGGTTCACCTGTGTATTTTGCTTTCCTTCTTTTCCTTTTTTTTTTGTGCGTGGCGAGCCGCGTGCGCTCGTGCTTTCGCGAGCGCGCGTGCGAGCGTGCGCGTTCAGCGTTTGTGCGCGTTTGTGCGCGAGCGTGTGTTCCGCGCAGGCTTCGTGCGCGAGGCGACTTGGCGCGTGTGTGTGTGTTGTGCGTGTGTGTGTGTGTGCGGTGAGCGCGAGCGCGGGTGGTTGCGAAGCTGTGGCGCACGCGCTCAACAACGTGCGTGGCAGTTCACATGAGCTATCTTCGCTTTGAATCAAAAACGCGCGCGGCGGGTGGGGGGGGGGGGGGGGGGGGTGACGAGTTCTCTCGCGCACTGAAAGCAGCGTTTGATCCACGAGCGCGCGGAAGAAGAGCGCGCGCTCGCTCGGGCGCGCCACGTCAGCATGAAACCGCCCGTGTTTCTCACGCGCTCGCCACTGGCGTTCAGTGGAACGCGTTTTGCGTCGCAGCGCGTGCACACCGTTTATTCGATACGCCCATCATACACACGCGCATTCACGGTTCCCACCGCCGCGTATATGCCCAGTGGAGATGCCCTTAGGGCATCTCCACTGGGCAGACTCTAAAACACTATAACGCTAAACATTTCGAATACGTGTAGCATTTTAATTGGCTGCCGTTAAAACGGTATAACTCCATACCGATCCATCTCCACCGGTGATTGCGCAAAGCGTCCGCTATAGACAGCTATCTGTAACCAAAGCAGAGAATTCTGCGGCATCGACGGGCTGCGAGCGCTAGAGCGGCAGCGAGAGGGCGCGTGGAACGGCGACGGGAGATACAAGGCGCCATGCGGGAAACAGTGTGGCGCCAAATAAGAACGTGGAGACGCACCGAACAGACGGGACGCACTGCGGACGATATAGCGGCACCAGACAAAATGTATAGCCGCAACGTGGAGATAAAACGTGCTTAACAGAGCAAGACATAATGTAGAAGCGCAGCATAGAGAATGAGCATTAAACAAGCAGCGAGACAAATATACTCATGGCGTAGAGACGAGAAAGACGGGCGATGAGCGCCAGGATAGAACGAAAATGGCCACATGTAGGGAGGCCATTGGACGATTCCGTATAGCGGCATGCCGGCATACCGCTAAAACTCTCGCTAAAAAAGAATTTTTAGCGAGAGTTTTAGCGTTCCGAACAGCTATACCGTTAGCGTTAGCGTTGGCCGCTCACCGGTGGAGAAGAAAAGTGACGCGCAACGCTAAAAATCTCGAAAATTGCTTTCGGTATGCCGTTTTACCGTCACCGGTGGAGATGCCCTAAGTTCTAGGCGTACGCCCGTTAATAACCGTCGTACCGCGCACGCACACGCACACGCACACGCACACGCGCGCACACACACACACACACACGCGCAGACAAACACACACACACAAGTCACACACACACACACACACACACACGCCCCAAAAAGCGTGCCCGCCGTTAATCTGTTATTTCCAAACATCCCGCCCCCGCCGCTTTTTGATATGCCACGCGCGAGCGCAACAAGCGGCGCGGGTGCGGCACACGTGCGCGTGGTGGCGCTTGCGTGAGCGTTTCAACTGCCGCCGCGTTTGAGGCCTCATGGATTTTTGAGCGTTGCTGCAACGCTTGTGTGAGCGCTGACGCCTTGTCAATCTCCGCTCGCTGCCGCCCTTTTTCTTTATACACCGCTCATCTCGCTCGCCATGTTGTGGAATCCTCCTCGCCCTGCCAGCTGTCCGCGCCGCGCTCAAAAATCCTCTTCTGCTCTTGTCGCCCACACTCTTCCCGTCAGAATCCGCACAGTGTGCGCCGTCGCCGTCGTCGTCGTCGTCGTCGTGCGTGTTGTGCTTACACACAGTTGTGCTGCCGCCCCACACTATCTGTCATACATTGCCCGCTTTCAATTCCGTTTACAGTTCTGTTTGAAACAGTCGTCGTGCTGGCCCGATGTGCGCACTGCACAGCGGCATCTACAAGGGTATGATACCCCCCCCCCCCCCCCCCCCCTCCTCCCCTTTGCCCATTCTCCCCTTTTTTTTGTGCTGCCGAGGGGGGAGAGCGTCACATTTAAACGCTGTCTCGTACATTTACGCGTAATATGCCCATTTCAACCACAACTGCACCATCATCGCAACTTTCACAAATTCTCCCATCCCGCGTGTCAAACAGCAAATAAATTCACACAATCCACAAATATGTACGCTGTCAGTTCTTACTTCGGTCTGTTGCTTGTTCGTTTTGAACCCACAACTCATATCCTGCCCCGTGTCACTGATTCAGATCCCGCATGCAATCTGCGCATGGAGCTGTTTCATCACCCTGCAAAATGTCACCTGCGCTAGCAGCGCCCTCGATTGCAGCGCATGTACTAAATACTTTCACACTCGGTATGCACGTTGGGTGTTCAAAAGTTGGCGCAATTGAACAAAGCGCATTAAAAAAAACTACTCATCGTTATCGAGATCACATGCATCTTCTGATATCGACAAAGTAACTTACAGCGACTTGTCAACGAACAAGCGTATGCGCACTAACGTGAACCTCATCTCCCTGCGTACCGCGTCGCAAAACATTGCCGCGAAGCCGACTATTCGAAATGAGAGAGATAAATGTGGCAGGAATCCCTATCGTGACATACAGTCCCCGAAAAGGGAATAGGACCAAATTCTCGTGCTCTTCTGTGGCTCCCCACAGGCATTGCATGCCACCGCAACGCCCGCCAAACGGTAGCAAACAGAATAGAGAGTGGATAAATGTCTAAAAGCCACAAAAAAGTTGCATTCAAGTTTACTGCATAAATACCAAGACGAAGCTCGTATAGAGCCGCGGATTTTTATATGATCCAAACAACAAAAAGCTTTGCTTCATTCAAACTAATACGACGTCGTGGCTCTCTTGCCTTCAATAACAGACACCAGGCGACGGGGCATAGAATGAAACGAACTTCTGAGGTATCCAACGCTAACATCGTTCCAACAATCAACGACCTTCCTTGCAAGGGCTTCTACACTGTCAAACTGCACTCCACTCTCATAGAAACTCCTTGCAAGCCGGCCCCATACGTTTTCAATTAAACTAAAATCAGGAGACATTGCGGGCCAGTCCAAAACCTCAACCTGACGGTCAGCAAGCCATGCTTTTGTATATTTTGAGCGGTGTATCGACCATCATTCACTAGTGTCCAATTCTCCCCACAAGCGTCAGCAGCAAATGGCAGTGGACTGCGTTCCAAAGTCTGACAATACTTAACAAAGTCCTGAGTACCCTCAATATGATATAAGTTACTAGTTTCCCTGTAAACAATAGCCGCCCAAATCACCAACAAACCACCGCCTGATTTTGTTTTGAAAATAGCGCCGGAGTCTTCCGCAAATCGTGCCAGTCGCAGACCAGTCCATCCGGGTGGTCTACATTGAACTTCTTTTCGTCGGTGAATATGACTCGCTTTTAATTTTGCGCGCCAAACTCGAGCTTTTATCTTGACCATTTCACTCTATTAAGTTTGTGCAGCTTCGCCATGTAAGGTCCTCGTAGCATTCTCTGGTAGCGTAGGTGAGGGGTTCTAGAAAGAATTTGCTGAACACGACGAACAGAGACTGGAAGATCGTACTGTTTCTGTAGTTCTGCGGCGCTGCATCTTGTTCGGGAGGCCTGCCGAACCACTGCTCTAATAGTGGTCGGAGAGAGTTTTACATTGCGAGGCTTTTGTTTGGAGGATTGTCGCGGATTTGGCTTGGTAAGAAGCTTCTGTATGCATTCTCGGCTGCGTCCGACTTCTTCTGCGATCGCTCGCTGCGTCAGGCGATGCCTGTGGTGGGCAAGAATGAGTGCCTTTTCTTTTTTCGTGAGCATGCGTCCACGAGGCATGGTTCTTGGTTCTTGCCGTTGAAAAAGCGGGAATTCATTGATCTTGTGCTTTTATACAAGTACGCAGAATTGGAATTTTAGCGCGCTATTGATTCCACAGCAATGAAGATAAAGATTCTTGGATCGTATATAGTTTCGTGGCTTTTTATAAGTTTCGATGTACATTTTATGACTTGTACGTGTCTGACGTACTTTTTTTGTGGCCTCCCAGGACTATCTACTTTGGACAGAAGGGCGCAGAGCGGGTTTATTTGGTTGATGGTGATTGTTTGGTTGGGTGTCGTATAGGAGAGAAAATGATTTTTGGACCTATGGCCTTTTCGGGGACTGTATTGTGCGCAGGCTCAGCATGTCATGCCATCAACACTGTCGGTGAAGCTCAATTTCGTTTCAATCAATTGGAGATTGGTTACTCTAATTGTCTTTGAATTTGTGTTAGGACTTATATCGATAAAGGCAGCGGTAGAAAGGCGAGCGGGGCCACAGAGCAAAGTGCACCCTTCTCTTTTTCTCTCTTTCACGGTATCCCAGATTAATTACTTCTTAGGACTATGTGTATAGCGCATTAGCTCCTTTGGAGCCGTGACCTGCTCATCTGTGAACGGATGCCAGTTTTCCGCGCCACACCCAAACGCCTAATCCGTTTCGCCACGTAGAAGTTCCGAAGACGTTGGACGCAGGTCGGCACACCAGGACGGGCAGAAATCATGTGCCCTAGGGGCGCGCGGACATTTCTCGGGAGATCACCACAATACTTTTCCACGATTCATAGCGACTTGAACTCCCCAAACGACATGGACTGCAAAGACTTCCAAGTCCCAAGTGCACCCTTGAGAAAATAACTAAATTTGTTCATTAAACGTAGCATCTTATTTCGTGGCTTTGAACTGTCAATTATGATTTTTACACACTGGTAGGACTTAACCCTTTTGAAACAGAATGGAAATATATCTACCAAGATAGAAATAACCGCCAGCCAATAGTCGCGCTGTGTACGATACTAATCGGTGTGGTGCAAACACCACCGGAGGAACCGGAAAGGACCGCCTCGCGGTAGAAGCACCCACAGGGTGTTCAGGCCTGCTCTCGCGGGGTAGC
>JASCIV010000736.1:0-13173 GCA_030374735.1 Gracilaria caudata
TGACACTCACGTGCCACGTCGAGCATCGATACCGACCGCCGGCCTCCCTTGGTTCACCACTTGGGTCCGTTCTTTCCAACCTCGTTGGCCTTTCCAGAAGGCTCCTGTGGAGTTACGCCCACACGTGGGAGCTACGAGGGCTTTTCCGCTGTGCCACCTCGCCCAAGAGTGGGACATCGAACATCCTAGTGGTGCTCTCCCGTTTCCGGGTTTGCACTACATGGACCCCAGTTTACTTTTACCGTGTGGAAGCGACCAAACGACGATCGGGGCCGCGACTTCTCCGGACACTGAAGAACCAGCGAATAATACGCAGATGGAGAACAATAACGCGAGCGGCGCTGGGGCGACGGAGGATGAGAGCTAGACACAGGTTTAGGGTTGAGCGTCGCGTTGCGATGAAATAAAGAGGGTCATTTCTTTACGTATCTATCACTGACTCCAGGTCATCATCTTGATTTTCTTGGGCTGCTAAGACGGCCAGCTAAGACTCGTACCGCGAGCAAGGCTGCAGAGTAAACCCACGTTTCTTCATCTGCCAGTTGCAGAGGAGGGAAGCGGTGTGATAAGCGGTAGAAAACAGTGCTTTCTCGAAAGGCCAATGACCCAGAAACAATGGAAAGCGATTGTTTAAGTACCCGATGCCCCGTTCATTTACCATACGTTTCTTTCTAATTTGTCTGTTATACACGGACCGATACATCCCTGTGGTACTCTTATTGCGTTTATATGGAACAACGAAAGCATTGCTGCTCGCAAACCCCGTGTCTGCCATCCCATGCTGTCCTGGAGATAGAAACGACGTCAGATCGCGAAACACCTCCAAGTTTGTGCAGATATTTCTGTCGCTTTCCGCACCTTTATCGGATATTTCGAGGCGTACGAACCTTCCCAACAAGTCGAAAAAGGCCAAGACGGACCAAGCATGAGCTTTCTTATAGCCGTCATACGCTCGGTCTTGTTCCGAGTTTTCCTTTGGTCGTCAGCCTTTAGACTTGTTACCACCAATAAAGAACACACATTGTAAAAAACCAATGATCAAATCCTTCACATCTTTACGCTCATTATTGTCCGGCCATTAGATCAGTTGGGGCCGATAAGCATTCAAATATTTAAACAAGACACACAAACCATGCCGAAAGTAGTTAGACACGATTCCTGGTGAGATTTCATACCGATGTGTAGTTTTTATCATCTCTTTTCATTCTTAATTTGGTCTTCCAAGCATATTTAAGAACAAAAATAATATTTCTTCGGAGTTCAAGCATCTGGTGTATCGATCTTTTTTTTTTCGCCAAAATCACTACGAAGATCTAAAGGCAGTTTTATGCGGTGGCGCTATATTGTGAAACTGATCGAAGTCTTAGGAGACATATGTGTTGTTCTTAAATACAGATGTATATCCAAATTGCTTTGACATATGTCCCGGTATACATGGGTAGACTGTTGCATCCCATATTGACTTTTTGAGTTACCACGGTCTGATTTGCACGCATTAATGCGTTTGAGTGGTTCAGAGGACGTAGAGCTGATTTGTGCGGTGATTAGCATGCCTTTATTAACGAGGATTTGAGTGTGTGTCGCCGTATGGCACGTTTGCTCATAAAAAGAAGGGGGAGGAGAATTTTTTTCTTCATGCCGCGAGCTCTCATGACAAGACATCATGTTCCTGCGGCAAACATATACCTTTTGTTCTTAGACGATTTAGTCTAGGTACTTACCAAACGCCGTTTCTACGTGTAAACATTTAAAAATAAGACTCTCCTTTTATTTCAATCGCCGCAGACTTTTTTCTATTACCACATGTGTACAAAGGTACTTAAATTAAGATAAGGCGTCTTTCTCCAGCGCGATGCATGGCACTGACGCGTCTGTAGCTACACTGGATTATGATGGTTTTTGAAGACACGCGCGAAGTCTGCGTCAAAAACAATTACTTCATAAATGACATTATTCAATTTAGTCGTCCCGACGAAGCCGTTCGAATTTTGAAATCTAAAACAGCCTGGAATCGAAGGCTACAAGGGTAAGCCGTAAGGGCAAAACTCGTTATTTAAAAAGGGTTATTCCATATTTTTGAAGTGGCTTGTTGCACATTTTGTAATCATCCTTCACACAAGCCTTCTTCTCCACGCACGAAATTAACACACGTTTTGTCCTTCAAACGATGCTCTTTCGGGACTTCCTTAAAACGATCTTCGTGAAATTACTGCTTCGCCGGTTCCTGGGAACCACTACGCCGCACCTTGGGGGAGCCCTCTTCACTCTCCGACACAACGTATCTTCGTAAGCAGGTGTGCACGCAGTAAGGAACTTATTAAACAGTCCCTGCGGCCTCGCGTTGATCGCAGGCTCGCCATCCCAGACCATAATATCTGGTACCTCGTTGATAAGATGTCCATTGAGGCAATGAGGTGTCTCATCGCACACCTCGAACAAATGGGCTATCTCGTGCGCAAGAGTCTTTACTGATTCGTAATGAATCCTGCCAGAACCGTCGTCCACGAACGGAAGTTCTTGGCTCACAGTGACGAAGTCTTCCTCGCAGATTGCGCCGCCGGGTGCATAAGAGTCGCAATACACTTCCTCGCGCAGGTCACCCGTCCCAAGTCGGACGATGCCAGCGGTTCCACGTTCGAATTCCACGCCTTCGGCTTCCAATTGCAACAAGGTGCTCGTTTCAAAGGTGCCGTCATCCACATCGCCATTATTCGTCTCGCATGCCATATCTAAATCTGGTAACGGTATCACTTCTTTAATTCGGATCCGCACTCCGAACTGCCTCTCATATAGATACGAAACACGATTGAAGAGCATCTTTGGCGATGAAACGAGAGTTCTGAACCCTTGCATTCTGAAAGCCCGGCGATTGCGATTGTAGAAATCTACCCACGACTTGTCCAAGACTACCAGGAACGAGAACTCCTTGTAGTAGTCATTGCTTAGGCCGTTGCAGCCGTCGACGGATTCCAGGATCGGTTCCCAAGCGAGCGGGAGTTTTTGTTTCGTTCCATCCGGTGCTTCCCAGTCATAGTTCCAGTCGGGATACAGCTCCTCCTGCTTGGCTTGGTTTTCGGCTGCACAGCTGAAGTCATCAGTCAAGTCTTCATACCTAGCTTGCACGGTGTGGAGGGTGGCCATTGCGGCCATAAATGCCGCAGCAAGTCCGAGGGACTTCATCGTGTTGATATGCAGCTTCTAGCCGCAGTATGGGTTTAGGTACGGGAGCCACATGTAATGTTCGTTTTATACTGCGAATTGTTCCACTGCCGCTCGGCTTCGATGCAGTCACGAACGCCATCAAGTCGGTTGTACGTGCAGAGATGTCATGTTAACGAATACGTTAGAAACAGCTTGGCCGTGTGGCAGCCCTCAGAACGAAGTTAATGGGGTTCATCATCTGGGGTTGTTTTGGGAGTTTCAATACTGTCGTTCTGTTTGCATGAACTATAGGCATATGGACCTCCAACCTCGAATCTGAAGTTGCCACACGAGGGCACACAGATTTAATGACCAAGTCTTCGCGCATTGTATTCATACAACGGTATCACTCAGAAGAAAAAGGTCTTTCCTCGTTGCGCACAGACTTGTGACTACGGAATACGGACCACGGTCTATTGCTCAAGCTCATCACAGCGACTGCTCAGCAGTCGTACAGGTACCTTTCTTGTAGCCAAAATTGCTCTGTTTCCACTTACATTCAATGTACAATCCCCGAGTGGAGCGTGTTACAGGCCTAAACGGCTTAAGCAGCGAGATGAATGATCAGAACCGAGGTAGAGCGAATCGCAATCGTCGCGCGTGGCGTGGTGGTTGCCGACGGTATCACTGGGTAGCATTCATTCGCAGTGGATGCATGAAACAGGGACCAACTTGAGTCAACATTGTCAAGACGAAACGGAAACGGCAACGCCAGAACAAAACGCTGCCCATCTCTGTCATCTTCGCCCGCAGGCCACGGACCATATCATCTCTATGCTGCCAAACTTGGGGGCAGCGGCCGGCCGTTCTCGCTACTTTACATTGTGAAGTTGCGGCAAGGCCCGGTGTGATCTTGGTAGGGGATGGCAGTACTCAAATGGAAGGGTCAGCATTGGCGATCATGCAGCGCAATCAATCCCTTTTGTCTTCAACAATACTGCCTTCGGACACCGACTCGTTTCGGAAATCCCTGGCCTGTTGATCACTGTCACCCCCAGGCGTATATCTGAAATCGCCTCCTTCCATGCAGCTATGAAATCGCTCGAATCGAATCGGCAAGTGCCAACGTCAAGAAAGCCTTTCATTGGGTTTCGTTCATGCCAGCACATCCCATGACGTGCGTGCGTTTCATTCATGCTAAACAACTTTGTCTCTAACACTGCGTTCATCTGAATGGGTCAACAGTCATCCCAAGAAGCGAACGATTCGGAAGCAAGAGAAGAGAAACGTCTTTCGCAAGAATCTTCAGATGATTCTTATGCGACAAGACTTGCAGGGAGTTTCTATGGTGATGACTCAGATTCGCAAGAAAAGCACTTTAACTCTCCTGTCTTGAACGCTCTCGACGATCAACATGCATCCACACAACTTTCGGATGGTTCCTCTCAGCCCCTATTTCCGACACCACCACATAGTAGGGTTACCTCTCTCTCTCCGAGGAACAATGAAACTGCAATCCGTGCGAATGAAACTGTTGTTCAGGGCGTCATCGATGATGACTTGGAGGAAGGCGTTCCAGTAAAGACTTCGAGAGGAACACGCCCTTCTTTACCAACGAGAGGAAATCGATCCAGCTTACGCCCTTACAATTTGCCCTTTAGGAGTTCCGCGGCTCCAACTTCGCCAACTTCTAAACGTCACGAAACGAGGATTCTTCCATCGGGTTTGAAACCTCCGCGACCTCAGCCACGCATTGCGCCCCTACCACCTCTCGAAAGCGGCTCGGCTTCCTCTACGCCACCTGACTCTCCTCGGAGAAGTTCAGAGGATTCTTTTGCAACTCCAGTTCAAGCAACGCTATCAGAGCAGACCCCACCAGCACCAACTCCGCCGCAAACGCCAGACCGTCAGAATGACGAGGAAGCACCATTGCAAACTGACGCAGTGTTGGAAAGGAGACATCATCGTCAAAAGCAGTTGTCATGCAAGGGTATAATGCTACTCGGCTTCGGTCTCACTGCTCTTATTGGCCCCTTCTCTATGCTGGTACCAGTACTATGGCCAGAGTACAGAAAGCGTCGAGCGTTTGCCTCTTTCTCTGTGGGAGTTCTCTCGGCTCTCGTTGTGTGGCTGGCTTTTTCGATTGTGCTTGCGCTGGTGCTTGTAAATCAATGACCGATTCGTCCTTTTGTGGAGTTTATAGAAACATGTCGTGATGAAAAGATTGATCATCAGGCGTAGTTCTGTGCGTCAGTTTTTCCGTACACTGGTTATAGCTCGAACGCAGACTCTCGCACCGCTCACGAGATAATCTCTTTCGCGGTTTATTCAACTCATCTGTCTTACGAACCCAATATCTAGCGGAGACAGATGAGCTAATTAGCTCTACTACGAGGATGGGGAAGATGGGATCGACGTGTGCCAAGGTGCACTGCACGGCTTTCCGGTGCACCACCAATCCAAACAAAAAGATGCTTTCAAATGTTTTGTGAGAAATAAAAACTTTGAAAAAATAAGCTGAGTTTCTCAGATTTCTGAAACCCAAAGCTACGGCTGTGAACCCTTGTTCACACAGTTGAGGGTTCAAGATCAAACTTTTCGAGGCAAGCCCGAAGAATGTACGACGGTAGAGCTACCGTCGTACCCGGGTTAGAAGGCTACGCGCGCCCGTCTCAGCTAACCTTTTACAAGGGTAGAGCTGGAATCTAGAGACTCTGCAACAATCTGTGCGAAGCTGCGACACTGATTTCCACTGCCTTGCACTGGAATAGGTCCTTAGTTCACCTCTTTGGACTCAGAAGCTTGTGTTGAAAAGGCTGCAAACCTCACGACATGACATTGCTACGTCCTATACTCGTCGAGGCCGCTCGTGTCACCAATGGCGCATCATTAGTACTTCGGGCTCTTCCGCCAATCTCCGAAATCCTGCGGTCCATTCCTCGAGACCTTTTTGTAAGGCCAAAACGTCACCCCCTTGGCAGAGCTCCCTCCAAGGTGCAAGAAACTACTCCGAAACAACCAGAAGCCAGTCCGAAGACAGACGGTGAAACCTTGAAGAATCCAACGGCACCGACGTCCCCTGGATCCCCAAATGCAACAGATCCGACCTAATGGAAAAAGCTCTTCAGTGTAGCGGTAAAGCGCAAGAAAAGTTACTGCCAACCTGATTCTATAGTTTCTTCTGGGCATTCAGGGTCGTAGTGTTCAGCAAACACCGCTCGAAATGAAGCACATTGAATCCGGCGAGTTAGAGAGCATAGGGATGCCGACAAGTTGTTCAACGGTGACGTGCCTTATAGAATGCCACCATCCGTTGCCAGTCATTTGATTTTCGTCTTTGGACCATAACATCACCTCTGCGATCATCTACTTCCTTTCACCGATGTGTTTCATAAACAACGCGATGCTCCCTATGCTTACCCCGGACCAGCATCGTTAACGCCTGAAATTGAAAAGAACATCACGGTTAAACATTGCATGGACGGCGCGAATGTACAGCACGGAGTAAAGAATGATATGTTGAGAAGCGACAAACCCCAATATTCTTTACAAACTACCAGCCTAACGTTCCACGCACCATGACTCGATCGGTAATCATTCCCAAAAGGTTCCGGTCTGTCAGGGTTGGGTGGTGGCAACCCACTGTAGTACTGGTTTAACGCGATATCTGATCTTATCCCTCGCATTTTGTTCTACAACCATCCGATCATCCATGATGAGCCGAGGATTGTTGATAAAAACAAGCGGAGTTCTAAGTTCGGATATGTTCAACATGTGCGTCAGCTCGTGCTATTCTAAGAGGTGGCAAATAAAAGAAACAAAGCAGTCTAGTGGAAAATGCCTGTGGAAAACACACTCAGAAGGTTTTGAGTTCTTCCCGGTCAGTCATGCCTCTTTGCAAAATGAAAGACACATCCTGCATCTAAGGAACTTTGGTGCGAGCGAATTCATTTCCTCGAGCAGGCTGTGACGTACTACTCGCTTGTGAGCGCCGTAGGAACCCAGAATCGAAAGGCCTCCACTCTCGTGACGTCCCTCGAGCTGAAGACCAATCTTCACCTTCCACTTCCCCTGACGACTCTAATTCTGATTCTTCCACGATGTCGAACGCCCCATTACTCGCTGCAGATACTGCGCTTTGCTTCTGCTTTCCGCGAATTGCTTGAACAGACCTTGTCAAAAAGTACAGCGAAACGTGAATAAGAGTCTGAACTAGAGGAAGGAAAAAGCCCGGAGCAAGTCGCAACATCACCCGGAACCTCTTCCAAAACGGCGATCTTCTGAAAAACAATCTTGTTCTCTTTTGCGTGGCCTCATCTGAGAGCTCACGTTCTGTCGTTTGTAATCCCGTCCTACGATTGAGGGCCTCATCAGAAACAGTGCCATTGCCTCCACTTCGAGGGAGTGTCATGTCCCTTGTTCCGAACACCTTGTCTACTCGCGAGGTCCAGTCCAGCTCCATGTTCATCGTCACTCTTTTGATAATGTACTGGCGCAAGAATCTTCCCGACTTTGATGTTATGAATTGCAGAATAAGGTCTGGTGAAGGGGCGGATGACCTCCTTATCTTCGACTCGGTCACTGTTCCGTCATCAGCAGTGTTAATGCGTGTTATACGTTGATGATGCCTAGCGCTCAAAGGCAGAGGGCGAGGTTTGTCATCCTTCAAACGAGTACCAAGGCCCATGGCCGACGTTTTGTCGAAATCAAATGTGGAGGACGCAGCTGTTGCCTGCACGTCATGAAGAAGTTGACCCATTCTGCTCCATCTCATTCTCCCGTACGAATCAATCACGAGTGAACCAAGAGCACGGCGAAAACGTGGTGATGGATCCGTGAGGATCTTTCGCACAACATACGGATAAACGACTCCAAGAATGCTAAATCTGGGATCTGCATTCAGCGCGAGACCTTCAAGCATTCCTAGACATCGAAGGTTGGTCAAGAAATAGTCACTGAAAACGAAAGGGAATCGATTTCCCAGAGTCAGAAGCTTTCCAACAATGCCAACGAGCGTGAAGCGACGAAGCCGCTCAAGCTCGCCCGCTTCATCGTCAGTAAAGTCGGAGTTTGGAGGTTCCAGAGCATCACGCAACGCCTCGGATAACAGAGGAAGTTCAATCTCAACATCATCGGAGCGCATGACGGCCAATCCGACAAACGTTTCGGCCAAGTATGTGTATTCGCCGTGAATGAGGTGCATCAGCGCGCACACCAAAGACTCACGAACTGAATCCGGAACCTCGGAGATCAAGCCAAAGTCTATGTATGCAAGATACCCCGATTTGGTTTTTAGCACTACACACGGGATGAGAAAAAAGAACAAAAGGTTAGGATCTCTCCCTCTCTCTCTCTCTCTCTCTGTCCACACCGTTCCGAAAGAAGTGATCCAGGACCAGGACTGAAAAACTTACTGTTGCCGTTGTGCATGTCTGTAGAGCATCGATAGTCACGCAGAATCAGCAAAATCACATTATGTTCATGTAAAACACGAACCGTTGACGCAATAAGGATACCGGTTAGCCTCGTGATGACACATTCTTTTCGCTCGCAAAGCTGACGTAGCGCAGTAAATCGCAATGAGCAAACACGTACCGGCATGCATATATCCTTTGTCCAGCAACTGCATCAACGCGAACCTAATGCCGTTTTCTACAAGCGGAATATCTTCCGCCTTGACCTTTGCCTCGTCATCGATCAGCTTGACGCCTTCAACCCACTCAGTGACGAGCACGCGGCGCGAACAATACGACTCAAAGACCCTGGGCAAGTAGATGCCCTTCACGCTGCCGTACACCTTTCTAAACTTTGTCATGTTCTTGAGCTCATTTGTATAATCAAGTTCCTCAAATAAGCGACTGGCATACTCATCAACCGCGGCAGCAAAATCAGTTCTGCTTCGCAGAAGCACATTGGCCACAGTGGCAAAGTACCTCACAATATAACAGTCCATGGCAATCTGTTCCGCGACCTCGGGTCTCTGAACTTTGACAGCCACATCAACTCCCTCCACCTTCGCCTTGAACACCATGCCCAAACTGGCGCCGGCAACCGGGTTGGGAGAAATGGAATCAAAGATTTGATCGGGAGTGGCTCCCAGCTCCTGCTCAATGAGCTCGTACGCAAGCGCCATCGGAAAGAACGGAAGCACGGCATCCTGCAGCTTTTGCAGCTCCTTGATCACAGGAAAGGTGAACAAATCCTGCCTGGTGGCAGCGGCCTGACCAAACTTGATGACAGCCGGACCCAAACGCGTCATGGCCTCTCTCAAATGACCCGCCCATTTGGTCTCGCGCATCTGTTCGCGCTGTTTTACCTGCTGCTCCGTAAGCGCGCCGGTCGCAATCGCGCGCGCATCAATCATGTTGAGCACACGATCTCTAGCAAGCTCGAAGGAAAGCCCGGCGATCTCGCGGAAGAACAGCATCATGCGTCTGAGCACCTTATCCGGCCGAATGCTGAAGTACAGATCAATGACCGTGGGGTCGTACACGACGGGCAGTTTGGTTCTGAGACTCTCGCGTTCCGAAATGGCCATGGCAATGGCACAATAACCGGCCACAAAGCCCGTGACGCCCGCGCGAGCCAGGTAAACCTTTGCCATTCGTTGCACATCGTTCGGAGTGCCGACGTGTGTGACGCGCGCATAGTCTTCAGGTGTAGCGGTGGTAAAGCGCGTCCCCTCCGCCTCCATTGACTCCACAGAGCGCGACGACTCCTCTTCCGCGTGCTCATTGAAACCGAAACGCTCCTCCGGCGGACGCATCCAATCCAGAACAGCCTCTTCGTCGGGTTGCGTATGCTTTGGCGCCAGCTCCGTGTCCAGCATCGGATTGGCTTTTGCACGACTTGCACGCGTGTTGACGCCGAACGCGGCGGCCGCTGCGGCGAGCACAAACGCCCTGCGCGAAAAGCGCGCGGCGCGCGGCTTGCGCTTCTCGTCCAGCGCGCAGCGACATATGGCACGGCGCGCGCGCACGCGGGCGCGGCGCGACGTGAGCCGGTGGCGCCGCAGAGGTAGCCGCACGGGCGCAACGAACGCGGCGCTGCGGAGCTCGCGCATGACGGAAAGGCGGCGGCGCGCGACGGCCGCTTGCGCTGAACGGGCGCGCGGCTTGACGGAGGCGGATGGAGCAGCGAGATTGACTCCGCCCGCACAGCGCGCCACGGCGCGCGCGCCACGTGGCGACGCCCACACGTGGCGGGGCGCACTCGTGGGGTGGGGGAGGGGAGGGGGGCGTGTGCGCGATTTGAGGCGATCGCGGGTGCGCGGCGCTGCTGACGGCGGGCGCCGCCCGCGCAGTTTTTTCCGCGGCAGGAGGAGCGATGGACGAGGACGAGGAGTACGGCGCGCCGTTCGAGCCCGAGCACATTGCGCCCGCCAAGCGCGGCTGCGTGCGCGCGTTCTGCGTGTCGCCCACCAACGGCCGTCTGGAGTGGATCCAGGCCAACGTGCGCCGCGAGCACCTCAACAACGGCTGCGAGCTCAGCGACGACATCGCCAACTTCCTGCTCGCCGGCGACAAGAACCCGTTCGACAAGCCCGCGCTCATCATGCACCAGTCGCTGGGCGGCGTGGGCGACGAGGTGTACAACGCCTTTCTGGAGGGCCGCTCGTTCGACCGCGACACCTTCGACAACGAAGTGGAGAGCACCGTGTACTACGCGCTCAAGGACGCCGATGACGCCGCCGAGGCCGTCGTCACCGTCAAGTTCATCTTCCGCGACGACGTCGTCACCAGACCGTACAAGCTGGCGTACCAGGTGCAACTGCCGAACGGCGACATCATCGAGAACGAACTCGTCAATGTGTAGTAGAGCGAGCAACTAAATTTTGACTTGATAACTTTGCTCTGTCCCACACATGGCCCGCACCAGCGCGCTCTCGCCACCCCACGCGCTCTTCCCAAAGCTCGTCATCCTCCCTCCCTCTCCGCGCACTGCGTCAAGCGCCCATGACCATGACGACCAGCCCCTTCCCCGTCCACGTCCAGCCCCTCCACGCCCCTCCCCTCCACGTCCTCCCCCCCCATGCGCCGGCTCTCGTCGTCCACCGTGTCCACTCACACTGCGCGCCACCATGTCCGCGTCGTTGAAGACGACCAAGAAGCCCAACTTTCAACTCCCCACCTCCTTCATATCCGCGCTCATCATCGTCGCGCTCTTTCCGTATCCCTCCCCAGCGCTTAACAAGTCGCTGTTCCGTCTACACGCGCCGCTGCACCATCGCCGTCTCCACGCGCCCTTCGCGCGCACGTGCTCGCCGCCCGCGCGCGCCCACTTCCGCACGCGCTTCACGCGCGCGCCACGCGCGCTGCTGCCGCTGTACCCGCCCAACGTGAGCGAGTCGCGCAACCGCGTGTTCATGTCATCGCTTCCACTCGAGGTGGGCGACGGTTTAGGACATCGCACATGTCTCATCAACTACGAGTTATTCATGGCCATCTCGCTCGGCCTCACGTACACGCATCGCGTCAGCACGTACGGCTCTCTCAGCGTCGTCGACAAACTAGCGGTGGAACGGCTTTTCGGGTGGGGTGACAACGAACTCAAACGTCACGACGTGCTCAATCAAAGCTGTCTCAACGTCGCGCTCATCAACGACAGCTGCGAAATCCCCGCCGCGCACATCGCGTGCGAGCGCGTGCGGCCGCGACGAAAAGGCGGTCAATTCGATCACTCCGTGATCATTCCCGACGAAATTGCGGACTGTCTACTGATCAATGGTGTGCTGGCAGAGTCGCAATGCGCCTCTCAGTTCCGCGCATTCGTGGCGGCATACAGTGAATCCAACACGCTGTTTCAAATGCGTCCGTCGCGCTGTTTCCGCGAGTATTTGTACACCAATTTCACGCGCACGCGCGATTGGTTTGCTCACAAGTATTGGGAACATGCGGAGAAGAGGGAGCACGGGTTGGATGAGAGCCGCATTCACATTGGAATGCACATTCGTCGCGGAGACTTTTTTAACTATACGCAACGTGTGTTGATACCGGATGCGACGTATGTGGATGTGGCGGGGCGTGTGAGAATGGCGTTGGACGATATTGTGGGAACACAAGTGGCGCTGACGATTCATATGTTCTCTGAGGGTGTGTCGTCGAGGGGTGAACGTGTGAAGGATAACCATGACACAACCAAGATGGACAAGCTGTACATGGACGAACTGGGACAGATTCGACCTGATGGACATTGGCAACAATTGTTCGAACGTCATCGTAGATGGAAGGCGCGACGTAACGTCAACATCGAGACACATATCGCGTCCGACACCAGTTTGGCGGTGCGAAAGATGATCGCGTGCGACTTTTTCATTGGCAGCATCTCGGGACTGTCCATGCAAGTGGTGCGCTACATGGGCAGAGGCCTGATGCTTCTGCCATTACACGAAGCAGAGTTGGTGCCTCACGAGAACGCGGTGACGTTTGACTACGCGCGACATGGATTCGACAGCTTTTTACACGAAGAGGAGCTCTATGAAAAAGTAAGTAACACAGTTCGGCGCAACCGACTCGGTTGCACTGCATGGTAAAGCTACAAAAGTAAATGAACAAAAAGTTAGAAAGTTATATAGTCGTCGCGCCCTCAAACCAGCGACCCACACCGCCCCGACGATGGGTACCCATACGGCGCCGGCTGATACTGCGACGGCGGCAACGGCGGTGCCGGGGGCGGTGGCAACGGTCTGGTAGGCACCGGCATCATCCCAAAACCCGACGCATAACAAAACGTAGGCGGCGGCGGTGGCGGCGGCGAAACGCCCACAAACGCATGGAACGGCGACGCGTGCGACACGCCCGGTGGAGGATGAATGGGTACGTAGGTGTCGTGCGGCGGCGCGGGGATGTGCAGCGGCGGCACGGGCGGCGGCGGCGGCGCGCGCGTCGGCGGCGGCGGCGGAAACATGGTGTACGGCGAGCTGAACGAGCGCGCGTGCTGCAGAAGCTGCTGCGGCGGCGGCGCGGCGAACGAGCAGCTGCCGGGCGGCAGAGACAGCGGCGGCGGCGGTGGCGGTGGCGGCGGCGGCGGCGG